>BHDV01000009.1:272442-291873 GCA_005406045.1 Adoxophyes honmai
GGGGGGGGGGGTGCCACCCATGCTAGCTACGCCACAATAATCAGTATTTTGTATTTGCCCCAGGGCCCTTGGTTACCTAGCTACACCACTGTGTACACACTGTTTTTTTGGTTACAGTATACATGCAAGGGTACGGTTACGGCTTGCTAGTGAGTACCCGGCTAACGGATTTAGAGCCCGTTCCGACGCGTCGGCCCGATTTTCTATCGGGTGTCGTAGCCGCAGTACATTTTATATGGAGCTGTTCACACACGCTCGACAATCGGATCCGACATAAAATGTCGGGCGTTCAGCGAGCCCGCAGCGCACGCCGATAAAAAATCGTGCCGGGCGCGCTGTTCACACCAAATCGGATGTCGGGGCGACCCCGCTCGCGCCTCACCCCCTGTACCTCCCGCGCGTCGCGTTCGCGCATTCATATTGTCGTGGCCGGCAGCCGACTGGTGTGAATAGAGGCCCCGACACCGATTAAAAATCGGGTCGACAACCGGCCAGTGTGAACCTCTGTTCACACCCCGAGACCCGATTAAAAATCGTCCCGGCGCCCGACGTGGTGGGAACGGGCTGTAAGTGTCGCTACAATATGAATGTCACCTCTGACCTGGTTTCTCCGGCGCGTGAGGAAGTTTAGTCCTCGCCAGGTCCATGAGCTGCCTCTCGAACTCGTCCACGGAGATCGACAGCTTCGTGCGCGCGCACACCTCTTCGCTCACCTCTCGGTCCGTCAGGCCGTATATCTGTGACAGCCCAGAAAATATACAGGGTAATATTTAGTGTCCGACCGAAGCTTCGGCTTCGGCTTCGACTTCGGCCACCCTCGGCCAAAAATACCACCTTGTGACGTGATGAATTGAAAGCCAGTGGTGATGGACAGTCTTTATATTTATAAATTGGAGGCAGATCTACGGCAAAGAAATAAACAAAGGTACTTAAACAACGAAACTTAACACTACAGAAATCTACAAAATATACAACATGCTGAGGTAACAACTTACAAATTATTGTGCCTCAATAACAAACTGACGATTAATGATATAGAACTGCTTGAAGACTAGGTATTTGTAAATATAAAACACAGCACACAAAATCACAATAACAGTAAGGAACGGAATGGATATAAGAACTGATGATACTGATAACTGGGAATTAGGAAATTGGTGATTATTTGGACTGGAAAATATGCGAGTTCACTCTTTGAAGACAGGATATCGAATGTGTCAAGCTAAAGGGGTTCCAAACGTAATGATTTTTGAATTTGAAATTTAGAGAAGATATTTAGTAATGTTTTTAGTAAAAAGAAATTTAGAATAGTGGCCAAAAAAGAAAAAGGTTCGGCTCGGGTAGGACCTCGTCACAACCTTAGGCCAAAAATACCACCTTCGGCTCTCTTCGCGCTTCGGCTCTTCGGCTTTTTTTGAGTTTGAGAGCCGAGGCGCGCAGTTCGCGTTTGGCAGCAGCAGCTGCCGCGGCTCCTAGATGAAGGGCTACGAATTAGTTTGAAACAAGTCGAGCTAAACTCGATTTATTAAACGAGAGTTATCCGATCATTTTTCAACATCACGCATGTATCTAAATTGAGATGAAACTCGGCAAGACGAGTTTTTAAATTAAGATGTATTTTTTAATTAATAGTGTCAGGTTGCTAGACTGTTTTCTGGGATATACCTACCTTAATCTACTTCCTTAGTCACCTATTACTACATCTACGGAAGAAATGGAGAGGTGTTACTCTATATACGCTGAAATAAAACAGATACGGCAGTATCGTGGCGCGTTGCTCGCTACGATGAGCCACGAATTGGCCCGAAACATGTCCAACTAATCATAGCGACGTACTTATGTTCTGTTAATTCATTTAAATAAGGTAAATGTACCAATGCTCGACACTGACCCAATACACGGCACTTGCAACCTTATGTCATAGTAAGACAGGTGACAGATGGGGGTCGTCTACTGGGCGTTAAAGCGTCGAGCATTGGTACATTTATCTTAGTACCTGCACTGAGTTTTCCTTGGAATACTTTTTCCCATACTTCTCACAAATTTGTCCGATCATACTGTGGTATATAACTTCGGAATCTGCAACCATAAATGATAGAATAACGGGACATCCAAGATAATCTCGTCGGTCATGCATCGACAAACGTACATACATATCCTCACGCCTCTATTCCCAAGAGGGGTAAGCAGAGCACATGAATTCAAAAATCCAGTGCCACGTTTAGCGATTTCAGGGTAACGATATGGTTAAACGATCGATTCCTTTTTCGGCACATTCCGTTTTGGGCATATTCCGTTTTCGACATATTCTTGTTTCGGCACATTTTTGTAAATAAGTTATACCTACTATGAAATACTTGTCTTTTGTCTTTTATTTTTATGATTAAAATATAAGATTTTACTAATAAATATTATTTTATTTTATTACGCAAGCAAAGACACAAGTATTTCGTAGTATAACTTATTTACAAAAATGTGGCGAAACAAGAATATGGCGAAAACGGAATATGTCCAAAAAGGAATGTGCCGAAAAAGGAATCAATCGGTTAAACGTGATATTGCAGTGGCAGGTACCACTAACCCAGGGCTTCCCAATCTTTTTCAGCCCGCAGAGCACCTTGAAGATTAAAATTTTGTCACTGCGCCCTACCCTTTATATTTGAAAAAGATACAGTACTAATAGGCTCAGATAATGGTAGTATTTAGGTTGAGAGGAATAAAAATGAAAATGGTTTCAGATAATGATAAAGAATCGACTCACGGCGGCGCCCTAGGGCGCCGCGGCGCAGTTTGGGAACCCCTGCACTAACCCTTTCCCAGAGTCGACTCTACGACACCCACGGGAAGAAAGGGGGAGGTGCTATTCTAACCCGGCACCACACGGGAAAATAGGTAGCTACATACCTAAAAGTGTTCCATCCAAATCGAATAAACAGTGTGTTACTTTCTTATAGTGTTTGACGCAAAAATACTTTCGGCCCGGGATCATAGCACACGCGGCACGCGTGTAAAATAAATAAATTTTGTCGACACATAATGAATCATTATTCGGAAACAGCAAATTTGAATTGTTTTTGCTAAAACTGTTGACGAGACAATCTGACGTTTGGTTCTAGTGTCGATTCTGCGTAGTGTTGGCAGCACTGCTTTGATTTTTTATTACTTTTTATTTTTTTAGGAGCGTCTAGCGCCATCTGTTGTTGAATAGATGTACCGTTAAGTAATAACTTTCCTAAACTGCCATCTAGTGTCGAATAGTGTCATTAGAACTATGAGCAGTAGCTACGCAGCAGCAGTATTCTTTAGTTATAGTCTTTAGAGCATGTACTTACGGCCTCAAAAGCTCCAAGATTCTCAGTATGAAAATTGAGAAAGAAAGAGTAAAGGCAAACGGGCGTAATTAAGCCAAAGATACATTAGGCGACATTTGTCGTGCGACATGTCGAGCGACGTAGCGCGACGTCGCCGGACATCGCTCAATATGTCGCGCGACTTATATCCGCGTATATACGTGTCGCGCGATGTCCGTCGACGTCGCGCTACATCGCTCGACGTGTCGCACGACTAATGTCTTTATGTGAGTTGTGAGTCGTGTATTTTCGGTCACTTATCTTACGTTCTACTGAATTTCAGAACTCATTTTGCATCGTGCGGCACCGACTGCATTTTTGTATGAAACCGAATGCAGCAAAATTTTGCAGCCGAAATTCAGCTACTCACAAAATTACGCCCGTTCGGCCTAACCCTTATTGTAGTTGACAAACGATAGGAAAAGAGTTTTTTCTTCACAAACTGTACTTTCAATAATTTTAAACAAAAAAAAACCCGACTTCAAATTAGCAATATTTTGAAAGTATTCTGTTTACTGAATGTAAATCTTGACTTCATTAACAAATTACCAAAAACGCCGTACCCTCGATTTCTCCAAGATTCCATCATCAGATCCTGGTTTCGTGCCAATGGGACCAATTTCGAGTTATACCCTTTCGATAAAAAAAAATAAAAATCGGTCCACGGGTCTCCGAGATATCGAGTAACCATTGAGGATATAACCTATAGAGTACTAATGTCATCTTGGTTGTTCGGAAATTATTCCGCAAAACAATTGAAGACCTCGATGTGCTCTTATTGGCCGGCCCAAGATCGCGCGCCACACTAGAGTTGGGCAAGTTTACAAATGTATCGATAATATCGATATCGATAATAGTAATTTTTTACTAATTGTCCTGGAACGCAATTTTTAAAACAATCTCACCTCTCTGTCTTCGCACTCATCGTTCAATATTAATATCGCTCTTGTACAATTATAAATGAAATGTAAACCTCTTTTAAAATAAAAGATTATAAAATTCACCAACAAATTTAATTCCTTACCAATGCAGTCATCTTTTGGTTTATTGAAAAAAAAAAAAATGCTAATCTGGACCGAGATAATAAAATAAAACTGTCAAAAAATTAAAAAATACGAAATTTTTTATCAAGGTTACCTACTGTAAACAGTGAACTGTTTCGTTAAATGAATCTAAAATAAACCTACTTTCAATCACAGCGGATTACAGCTAATTTAATTTAAGTGAATACAATCAAAACTTTACAAAAATGATTGTTATTGAAAAATACAAAAAAGCAGTTTTTTTTCTAAATAAAACCCGCGGGGACACTGGACTGTAATTGTTAGCAGTGGAAGACTTCGGCCCCTCAACACGAACCTCGAAAATTAATTTGATTGATTGATTGGCCCAAAATGATGCTAAAAGTGGCTGCGAAGCATGAAATAGTCATAATCATGGATATGTCTATTTCACGTTTCGTGTGTTTTGCCTACCCCATTTGGGAACAAAGGCGTGATTTTATGTTATGTTAACATTTATTTAATTCGGCACCGTAAAATACGAAATACTTATAAATATCGATACATCATTTGATTATTAACAGCGCAACTCTAGTTACACTGTGTATTGACAGAATGAGATGAAGTAATGGGATGACACCTAGGTGAAAGTGAGATGCATAATTATGTGTCATTTTGAATGACCAGTTAACTTGAGCTGCACTAAAATGAATATAAATTGAAAAATGCATGTTTACTGTTAATTACCGGTTAAATGTAACACCGTCTGTTTTCAAATTTGAATTTTTGCCGTTTTTACCACACCAACGAATGGAACAGTACGTCATTACGCAAGTATATTAATTTACATCTAGAAATATGAGGAGTTGCACGCAGATCTGTTGTTGGCTCCATACAGTTTCTGTGACAGTGACACTACACGTTAGTATATTGAAATAAACAAACATTTGCGGACCGGGGTTGCGAACATTGTTTCTCTATAGGTTCTATCCTCTATGCGAGTAACATACACACAAAAAAAATGGTTGAATTGAGAACCTCCTCCTTTTTTTGAAGTCGTTTAAAAAATAAAACAACCAACTTGCTTTGATTTGTTTATTACAGAACCGTTTACCAGTATGGATCACATCTTCACTCGTAATGAACACATTTACATCTAAAAGGTACAAGTTTTACAAATTAATTCCTTACACATTCCAAAGAGGGTAACTAAATTTTACACAATGACATGAAATCGCCTACTGTCAAAGAAAAATAAGGACAATTACAGAAATAGGATTTCTCTGTCCAAAAATTCCTGTACTATGCTTCCCAAAAAAAGGAGAACCGATTTTAATTTAAATCATCTGTGTCGATATTTTGTTAGCGATTGTAACTCTTTCGTGGCACAAAAAACTTCAGCCATTTTATTCAATTTCAGGACGCCACAGCGGAATTTCCGGGAACTACCTAATGCAGAAGCTGAGCGTTTCACAAAAATTTTGTGACAAAAAAATTGTGATATTTTCTCCAGTTCTAATTTCTATTTACAATCATAGAATTCCTATCCAAAAGGCGATGTGTCCCCAAGTTTTTCCCATAGTGTTACCATTTTCCATACACTTTGTATGGCTCACAAGAGTAACCTTGTATAGGTTTTGGGACACTTTTAGTTCCATGAGAAAAACCCCGTGATTTTAATTTGGAAATGAGAAGTTGCAGAAAATATCACAATTTTTGTGTTATTCAGAACTTTTTTTCGAAGTCACTTAAAAACTGAGAAATGCCGTTACGTTTAGTTCAACGGGAAATTCGGGACTAGGTACCGACTGTGGTATCAAAAGGCGGAAAAAAAAGAAGCCACTGCATTTTTAGGGACGATGCCATACCATCGATTTCATGGCAACGACATGTTGGCAAAAAAAAGTAAACGAAAAATGAATCTGCCGGCGAAATATGCTACGTCGATCGTATTCAACCTCGCATCACGCTACATCATTTGAAAATCAACCTTTTAGTTCATTGAAAATTAATTTTCAAACAATGTAACGCAAAAAGATGAGCATTTAAAAAATGTCACAATTTTTTGTAACATTTTCTGCAACTTTTATTTTAATTATGTTTCTTAAAAAAAAAGGAAAAGGGCGTTCCAAAGTACTTTCTTATTGCGTTACCACATTTCAAACACTTAGTATGGGTTTAAAAAAGATTTGTATACAATTTTCGGAACTTTTTTCCGAGTAGAAAAAACACAAAATTTGCAGAAAATATCACAAATCATTGGCACCGGCGTTTACTTCCGTTAGAGCAGCAAGTAACGTCATATCGATACAATATTGTAAAAACCCCTCTTCTAAACTATAGCTGATAAGTCCGTATCACGCATGTTATATTATAATAGGGATGATGACAGGGTTAAAAATATATCATTCTAATTAGTCCGTAAGTTAGATTATAGAAAAAAATGAGACACATATTTTTAGTTTATCAAATAATTAAACATCAACAAAAGTACAGATCATCAAACTTTCTGAGTGGGGGCTCGTGACGTCACGTTTGAGTAAAAAGCAGTACAATTTTTACTCAAACGTGACGTCACGCGAAACTTTTAGGCTCTGTATTACCGTCATTTTTCGTCTGTCAAATAAAAGAAAAATTATGTGTTTAATATTTTTTCGTACTCTATCTGACGGACTAAATAGTTTTTTTCTAGTCATCTAGCCTATTATAACTTTGCCGCAATCAGCGTTTGCTACATTTTTTTTTAATAAAGACAGCAACAGCTACTAGCGACAATTCTATACTCTGGCGGTATAGGTACAGTCACGAACCGGGATTGTTGAGCCACTTGCCACTGTTCGCAATTTAGACGTGTAATCAATGACCGATGCGACCGACTAGATGTCAGCTATTGGATTAGTATTACACGACCAAGTTACAAACATAGGTAAGTGGGTCAACAGTCCCTGTTCGCGATGGTACTTAACTAAATGTAAACAAACTGTCAGATTTGACAGTTTAACATTTTATCGGATGTTCAAATAGTTTAGGAAGGAAAAATAAAAAATGTTGTGGTACCTAAGGTAAGGTATACCAGAAACAATCGGAATTAGAACACTAACGTCCATCAGATGAATAAATCCGTACCAATATATAAATGTGAAAGTGTGTTTGTTTGTTTGTTTGTTTGTCCGTCTTTCACGGCTAAACGGAGCGATGGATTGCCGTGATTTTTTAAGTAGAGATAGTTTAGGGCATGGAGAGTGACATGCTACTTTTTGTCTCTTCGAAACCCCCCATTTCCCTAAAGTGAGGGGTGGAAGTTTTCAATGTAGAAAGCTATAAATTGGTATGTGTGCTATCTCTTCTATGATATCCCGAGCGGAGCCGCGGGCAAAAGCTAGTATTAGATAAACTTCCTTTGCTAAACTATTTGAACATCCAATAAAAAGTAGGTATTAAAAAAAAACCTTATTCACCTGTCAAATCTGACATCAAGTTGGTTTACATTTAGTTATGTACTTAAACCACCAGAGTATAAATGGTGACACGAATTAGTCGACATATAAGACTAAAGCAAATACCAAAATCTGTTATAAGACTTAAAGCGATAGAAACCGATTGCGATTTCATCTTACACAACAAATAATATCAAAATGAAAGGAACTTAAATACATATAATTTTAAGGGCCGTATCGTCTGGTTTGTATCACATTTCGGTTGTCATACTGGTTGTTCTCAGTTTCATCACAGCATTAAAAAAAATATTTTTTTAGGAAATCATCATGGAAGCTCGTATTCGACTGATGAGTCAAGCTAAATGTCCATAATTAATTAGTTGATCAGTGATTTGCTTAACTATAGTTGACAATCTTCTCATGCGACAATCTTAAAAACAGAAGCCGTAGCTTCTCATTTTATACTCGTTATAGACTACCAGTGATTTTATGATCTATTATAAAAAAAAAGTTGTTTCTTTTTTTTCTCATTTAAAAAAAAAAAAGTTTTTGTCCTTCTCAGAATTAAGGACAGAATTTATAAGGATAGTTAAAAAATAATAATTGTCACTATCCATATACTTGGTATGGTGGTTACGGAATTCAATCCGTATCGAAAGAGCATTGAAAGAGAAAGAAAATTAAAAAAAAAATAGATATTTTATAAAATGACCCTATATTGATTAATTATAGAGAAAATACAGCTTTTCAGACAGCAGTGCACACATTTCAAGCATTTTGGCCGAGTAGATGTCTTTCAACACACAGTTACGTCGCATCTGCTTACAACCATTTTCCAGTTACAAAACGATACGGCCACTATTTTAACAGTTTAATCATCACACAAATATAGATTTCAATGGCGTATATTTTGAAAAAAAAAAAAGAAAAATCCATAGAAATGCTCCAATGCAACTCTGCATTGGTTACTTTACAACAAAATGCAATTTTTGATACATTTAGAATATTGTCAAGGGCTTTAATTCATGACATAGAACCACTATACAGTAAGATAACGGACCCAGTTGCGGACATTTTAAGATGATACGCTCTAGTAATGAACACTTCATATTTAATTCAAAGATCATGATTGTCAATTGATTGTTGTAAAATGAATGACTATTCCTTAGTAGGTATTAAATAATATTTGTTGTCCCATTGCTGGTTACTTAGGCCGTTACCTACCTTATGTAATAGTGAATTAAAATTTCGATATTTTTTTTAATTTTTCAGTTACAAAGGTTTTTTTACATTTACAACATCATCCACTTCACGCAAGTATGAAAATATTTTTAAAAGCTTTCTATATTACATAATAGTAAAGGCAAGTGTTTTAAGCACTTTTTTGGCACTACATCTCTTGTGATATTTCTGATTTTTTTGTGATGTTTCTGAATTTTTTTAATGAAATTTTTGTGATATTTCTACTCAGAATCACGCGCTCGTTCCCACTGCAATGGGAGAGACAGTGTCCCAAAAATTCCATACAATCATTTTGTAATTTCCTCTTGTGTTACACCATACAAAGTGTACAGAAAATAGTAACACAATAAGAAAAAAAATTGGGACATTATTTTCTCACATTCACGATTCAGAGAAGAAATAACATAAAATAATGTAGTGGCAAAAAAATGCACTTTTACATACAAATTTTTATACACCTTAAAGCCTGGTTATATAAGAACTATATATTTATATCATTCTCTCGTTTTGGTACTAACTGCCTACATAAATTACATTTCTAAGCTATTATTTACATATAAATTTATATCAAACTTAAGATTATATCACACACTTGCAAGTTTGACGCCAATATATCAGTCTATGTGGCGTCTTGAACGGAAACATCGTTTTCGAGTTGTGCGCTATAACCTCAAGTATCAAGATAACTAAACTATAGTATAGAGTCACAATTCGCCCTTTGGCCCTTAGAACTATTTCAAAGTAAATGTGACTGTGAACCTCGTAATCAGTGCAAAAAAGGTTCACAGCACTGTAACGAGGGCCAATAGAACGTATTAGAGCAGATGTTTATAATAATTTGTGTATTTAAAAACTACAATTTAGGGTGCTAGTATTTTTTTTATTTTAGGCACTTCAGCATCCTCTTACAAAAAACTGCTAAAACTAGGTATTCTTCGGTACTTATTCAAATTATAATTGTGAGTTGGTGTATGGGCCATTTTAAGAAACTTGCACACTTCCTTCTTTTATCTATTTTTCATACAAAACTTATGACAATGTTCCGTGTTATACACAATCTAGTGAATTGAGTTGTATGAAGATAGGATTTGGTGAATTAGGGCTAATTTTTCAATCACCAGATAAAACTTATCTGTCCGATAAATGTTGGCTGTCACTTTTCTTTTATATGACGCGAAAAAAGGATAGCAATTTTTTTAACTGGCAGATAAATTTATCTGGTGATTGAAAAATCGGCCCTTAGAGAGATTGCTCTATCCCCTTTTTGTAATACGAAACATGAAATAATACGGAACTGAAGTTTTTTTGGGTTAATTTATTGTCTATACCTTATCGGTTTAGGTAGTTAAAACAATATAAACAATCTTGAAATGTCTTTTTGTTGAAATACACAGTCTAAAAATGAAAATCGTTACACTATACAATTCAATTATGAAAGTAAACAATTTTTTAATACCTAAATTGTAAAATGTAAAGATTTCAATTTATTAAGTGTACGTTTAAATAAAAAGACACGTCAAGATTGTTTACATTGTTTTAACTACCTAAACCGATAGGTATAGATAAAGAAAAATCTTTTTTTTAATTGAGAAACAAAGGAAGTACGCAACTTTGAATAAAATGGCTTCTTTAAATTACCGACTATATGTTTTCTCTCTGTCTGTCCGACACAGATGGATAGGGACGCAGTTTAAAATTCAAATTCAAGTTCGCATGAGCAGTTTCCTACAAAAATACACGGAAAAAATGCTATGACTGTTAGTTTAAAAATAAATTCTATAAACCATACTCTTGTAATAAACTGCCCATACGTTCTAATGTGTAACGTAAGTCCAGTAATCGACACTGTCCCAAAATCACTCATAAGCGTGTCGATTATTGGGACAAAGGTGTCGAAGATTGAGATATCCCAACTAGCAATAAGTCCTATAAGACTCGACTCGAAATCTTTGTTAGCAAATTATCATAAAAAAATGACAGCTATATCTGTTACCACTTTAATACTTTTATATGTATTTTTTTTTTTTTCTATTGAGATGGTATGAAGTTAGCCTTGCTAAAAAAAGATTAGCAGTAGGTAGGCAGAGACAACAGGGCGACATTAGCTTCTATTCAGATATTAATCAATGAGCAAGACTTCATCTTCATAAACCATAAAGTGTCAATTACACTGTTGAGTCACCTACTGTCGCCGCACCATTCCAAACTATACCTTATCGGTTTAGGTAGTCAAAACAATATAAACAATATTGACATGTCTTTCTGTTGAAATACACAGTCTAAAAATGAAAATCGTTACACTATACAATTCAATTATGAAAGTAAATGCTTTTTTCATACCAAAATTGTAAAATGTAAAGTTTTCGATTTATAAAGTGTACGTTTAAATAAACAGACACGTCAAGATTGTTTACATTGTTTTAACTACCTAAACCGATAAGGTATACATCGGTCAACGAACGTCATCTTTACACTCGACTGTCCTCCGACCGCCGTCACCTAGTCAGGCAGTGACAGCTGCCGCTCGCGGAATACGGCCGACTTTTTGTATGATCGAGTCTGCGGCGCACAAAGTCTGCGTGGATTGTATGCGTGCGCCGCACTTTTTCCGCGTGCGTTACTGCATATAATTTCATAGGTTACATTTTCACAGACTAAAAAGTCTGTCGCGGATAGTCTGTCGTCTGCGCAGGGCCTTACATTTTTGGGGTTGATGATTTAGTTAGTGTAATAACCACCTAAGCATTTATTTCTAAGACTTATCACCGAGTTGGGATATCTAATGTCCATTATTTAATACGAGCCTAACCTACCCTGAGCGATTGTCAAGTAACACTTTTAGGCATTTCTATGGATTTTTCCTCTTTCGTTTCATTTCTATCATAAAAATCACACTTCGACAGAGATTTGACGCCATCGACCTTGTCTTTATCCGCGTCTACACCATTATCTACAATCACTTCCACCTTACCTCCGTTTTCATCTCCGCCTTCATGTTTTTGCCCGATCTTTTCACCGTCACCTGCGTCAACTCCATTTACAACTTCTGTCTCTCTACCTTCATCATTGGCCCTATCTTCCTTAGCTTTCGCCCTATCTTCTTCATTTTTCGCCCTCTCTTCCTCAGCTTTGGCCCTCTCTTCCTCAGCTTTAACCCTCTCTTCCTCAGCTTCGGCCCTCTCTTCAGCTTTAACCCTCTCTTCTTCAGCTAGCCGTCGCTTCTCAGCAAGCTCTTCTCGTGCCAGCTTGTTCCACCAGGGCCTGAATCGTTGGAACTCGACCCGGCGCCGGTACTGTGGATTCAGTACCCAGGATATTGCGACATCGACGTCTGCTATCCTGGAAATTAGAGAAGCGATTGGTCAGCAAGGTTGGTTATAATTATAAAGTTGTCTTCGTTATTGTGAGGATTATAGGAATTCAAGTGTTGATCCGCTGCTATCTATCTCTGTCGCACGCGTGCAGTAATATTGCCCTCACGCTCGCAGTGCGACGCACTTGCTCAAGTGTGAGCAAGCAGGCAATACTACTGCACGCGTGCGAGAGAGATAGATAGCAGCGGGTCAACGCTCGAATTGGTGCGCTGCGCAACCGGACTTTATCCACGATTTAACACTTTTTTTCGCGACACAATAACACTACGCCACTTTTACCACTATGACGCCGCAAAGCGCTCAAGGTGGGTATCCACTATGTTCGCGCTCTAGTAGAGCTCCGCGCTCCTACAACAGCTCTAATGGATACGTTGCACGCACTTCTGCGTGCAACATTCGACGCTCCCTTTTGTGTTCGCGCTAAAAACCGACATGACTCGGAGCTCCTGCCGCAGAGCTTGCAACGTTACACGCTGTGTTCGCGCACGTACACTACCGGGAGCAGTTGCAGGAGTGCGGAGCACTACTGGAGCGCGAACATAGTGGATACCCACCTTAATGTGTCCTGGCACTAACCTGCGCTTGAACCGCTCGCGGTCGAGCGCGTCCCGCTCCCAGTTGCCGGCGCGGGCCGCGCGCGCCGCGAACGCCCATACGCGCATCATGACAAAACTCTCTTTTGCGACAGCAATATGGGGCAACGCAGACGACAGACTTTTTACAAAAAGTCTGCTAGGATTGTATGCATTGTGCGCCGGACTTTTTGTGCGTTCAAGTCTGCGGCGCACAAAAAGTCTTCTATACCTTATCGGTTTAGGTAGTTAAAACAATGTAAACAATCTTGACGTGTCTTTTTATTTAAAAGTACACTTTATAAATCGAAATCTTTACATTTTACAATTTAGGTATGAAAAAATCATTTAGTTTCATAATTGAATTGTATAGTGTAACGATTTTCATTTTTAGACTGTGTATTTCAACAAAAAGACATGTCAAGATTGTTTATATTGTTTTAACTACCTAAACCGATAAGGTATAGGATTGAATGCATTGTGCGCCGGACTTTTTGCGCGTTCGAGTCTGCGACGCACAAAAAGTCTTCTAGGATTGAATGCTTTGTGCGCCGGACTTTTTGTGAGTTTGAGTTTGCGGCGCACAAAAAGTCAGTGGCGCACAAAAAGTCTGTGGCGCACAAAAAGTCTGCGGCGCACAAAAAGCCTGCGGCGCACAAGAAGTCTGTGGCGCACAAAAAGTCTGCGGCGCACAAAAAGTCTGCGGCGCACAAGAAGTCTGCGGCGCACAAAAAGTCTGCGGCGCACAAAAAGTCTGCGTGTGTGACACTAACCTGCGCTTGAACCGCTCCCGGTCGAGCGCGTCCCGCTCCCAGTTGCCGGCGCGGGCCGCGCGCGCCGCGAACGCCCATACGCGCATCACGCGCACCGTCGGCGGCTTCTCGGAGAATCGCACCTGGAATAGAAGAAGCAATGTTGTGAGACAAGCGAAGGTTTGTTTGGTGTTTATTGTGGCATTCGACCGTGTACCGGCACGCCTGCAAGTGGCATAACGCCGGTACAAGGCAACAAGTGTATTTAAAATTGGTCATCTGATATTTGATCAAGACTCGATTCGTATAAATGGAATGACATTCATTGACACATAATTGAATAAAACCACACACCACACGCCCTTCTAGTCCCTGTAGGGTAGGCAGAGAACAGAGCGCCATTTGCTTCCATTCTGACATAAACATAACTCTCTCACTACACTCGCATTCACACTCCAAATCAGTTGGTACCAACGCAAAGAAATAGAAATATAAGAATCAGTATGTGATCCAGTCAATAGAAACGAATTAAAGGGGTTACCTGGAAAGATTTCCGGGAGTTTTGAAAATTGGTGAATTTATAGATTTTGATGTGCTCTTTCCGAATTTCAACTTTGCCACCTCGTATCTTTGCCGCTAACGCCGCCATATTGGAAAAATTACGCGTAAAAGCAGTTTTTTGACAATATCTCCTGTCTGACTAATTTTACGATAAAACAGTGTATTACAAAATAAAACTAGAGGCAATTGTCTACAATTTATGTCTTAGTGTTTATTCAATAAAGTCCATAGTTTTGGCGTACGAGCGCCACAAAGTACACTTCGCATATTGTGTTGGTAAGCGCATAACTCAACAACGCCTGGACCAATTTGGCCAATTCTTTTTTTTTAATGTTTGTTGAAGTTCAGGGAATTTTTATACGGTGATAAAGTATTAAAAATATCGAAAATATTGTTATCCTATACAAACTTTATCGACTCGAAAAAACAGCAAGCACCGTAGGATTTCAGACATCTTACGCGTTTTTGGTAAAATGGTCTCTACTTTAGCTCAAAAAAGACGCAAGCGCCGCAAAATTTCATACGTCTCACGCTTTTTTGCGAGCAAAATAGAAGTACCTATTTCGTTCATTATACGAGCACTGAAATCGGTAAAGCGATAGTTTCTTACATATAGTTAAGGAATTAGCCCTTAGATATTTATAACTCCATAAGATACGGCTGGCGAAACCTCTATTGAATGACATAAGACAAGCTGAGTTTTTCGTTGAGTAGTGTTGGAGTACACTTTGTGGCGCTCGTACACCAAAACTATTGACTTTATGAAATAAACACTGAGATATAAATTGTAGAAAATTGTCTCTAGTTTTATTTTGTACTATACAGTTTTATTGTAAATTGAGTCAGACAGGAGATATTGTCAAAAAACTGATTTTACGCGCCATTTTTCCAATATGGCGGCGTTAGCGGCATAGATACGAGGTGGCAAAGTAGAAATTCAGATAGAGCACCTCAAAATCTATAATATTACCAATTTTCAAAACTCCCGGAAATCATTCCAGGCAAAACTACCCATTGATCAGGCTAATGGTGGTTATAAAAGAGACAAATTACTGTACTGTATAGTTAAAACATAAAACAAACGTTAGACTCATACATACATACATATTATCATGCCTATATTCCCAAATGGTGGTAGTAGTGGTAGGCAGATCACACGTAACGCCTCACAGACAAAACCATGACTATCTCACGTTTCGTGGCCACATCTAGCATAGTTTTAGGTTTGCAAAGATGGAAGAGGTATAATAGTGACAGGTTGCTAGCCTGCCTCTTAAAACATGCCTTAACCCATTCCTCAGTTGCCTCTTACGCCATCAACGGAAGAAATGGAGAGCTTTTCCAAACCCAACACCACACCATTTATTTGTACCTATTAATTTTTTGACGGCCGAATAGCCCAGCGGTTAGAGAACCTGACTGTGAAGCTTGAGGTCCCGGGTTCGATCCCCGGTCGGGGCAGATGTTTGTATTATGAATACGAATGTTTGCTTTCGAGTCTTGGATGTTTATCTATATATAAGTAAGTTTATCCGTTGTCTAGTACCCATAACACAGGCATTAAATTGCCTACTTTGGGACTAGGTTATTGGTCACTGTTTTAAACTTTCGTGATTCTCACACATATTTATGTTTACGCGGGACTTAATCACGGTATTTTTTTTTAATTACCTCTCGACGTTTCGGCGCGTCGAGAGGTAATTAAAAAAATACCGTGATTAAGTCCCGCGTAAACATAAATATAGGTTATTGGTGTAAAAATTGTCCAGTGATATTTATTTTATTCTAAGATTACTAAAGTACGTCCAAGGATTCTTCCAGATTAAACAGTAACAACGATCTGGGAATCCAAATCGGTCGGATATCATTGACCCAGTGAGCGCAGAATCGTCACTGATGACTCACTCGTGATAAACAACATCAGTGATGACTGTCCGGGGCCCCGCGGTGCGTCACTGTTATATTAGCTTGGGAACTTCATTCGCGTGGGCGTCTCGGAAGGATGTTCTGATCGGGCAAGACGACATATTCCGATTAGTTGCGTTATCAGCTCCATTCATGGAACTAGTTGTTTTTTTTTTCAATCGGGTTGTCGACAGGGTTACAGCTATGTATAATTCTAATTTTGGTTAGTAGACATATATTTTATGGTTTATCAAATAACTAGACATCCGCAACAGTAAAAATTGTACCGTATAGAAACGTCACGTTAAGAGGATAGGAGTCGCGCCACTTCTCCATACAAACGTAGTCCCCTGTTTTCTCCCAGAATAATGACATTAGAGTAATTTTTTTTTATTAAATTTGTATCTGTTGTGGCTATGCCCCCTATGATTTGCTTTTATCGATATTCTAAATTTCTTTCATAATTAGAATATCGATAAAAGCAAATCATAGGGGCATAGTCACAACAGATACAAATCGAATGAAAAAAAAATTTGCTTTAATGTCATTATTCAGGGAGAAAACAGGGGACTACGTTTGTATGGAGAAGTGGTGCGACTCCTATCCTCTTAAGAGCTGTATCATTGTCATTTTTTCGTTTGTCAAAGAAAATATACAATATACTCGTACGTATGTTTAATATTTTTGGTGATCTATCTAACGAACTAGAACTAAATAGTTTTTTTTAGTAGTCTACCCCATTATGCATGATTTCCACCAAACGGCCGGAATCGGAAAGAATTTTATGGTCTTTAAACGATACTGAACCTTACGGTCACTGTGTCTCGGTCTACATTACCTTATTTTTGTATTCCGTCGTCGCGGGCGACGTACGTCACCTAACTTTTGTACGCTGCTTGGTAATGTAGACTTAAACGCAGTGACCGTAAGGTTCAGTATCGTTTAAAGACCATAAAATTCTTTCCGATTCCGGCCGTTTGGTGGAAATCATGCATTAGTCACATTAAACGTAGAGTAGAGCAACTGTTTGGTGCCGGGTTTAGAATAAACCTCTCCATTTCTCCGTGATGCCATACGTAAGAGGCGACTAGTGACCCTATCAGCTCTGCAAAGTGGCCAGTCTGAATGAATAAGGTAAAAGGACATTTTACCAGTAGACCAATGAATTGGCTGCAAGCGAAACATTGAAATAATCGATAAGATTACAGCTTATTCCATTGTTGTTATGACTTAACAACAGACGGGCTCGTTTCAAAGTGTAAACGCCGATCATACGACCAATCTGATTGTAAATTACGATATTAAGTGATTATTCGTTGCACTGCAGCAACGTTCGACATTCTTGCGACATATTTATGATACAATCGTGACGGTGTCGTTAGAACAACATTTCTCCATTTCTTCCGTGAGTGACGTAAGAGGCGGCTAAGGAAAGGTTTAGGTATGCTTTAGGCGACAGGCTAGCAACCTGTCACCATTATAGTACTACCTCTTCCATGTGAGGACCATCTGATGACGGCCGGATAGCCCAGCGGTTAGAGAACCTGACTGTGAAGCTTGGGGTCCCGGGTTCGATCCCCGGTCGGGGCAGATGTTTGTACGATGAATACGAAGTTTGCTTTCGAGTCTTGGATGTATATCTATATATAAGTAAGTTTATCCGTTGTCTAGTACCCATAACACAGGCATTAAATTGCCTACTTTGGGACTAGGTGATTGGTGTAAAAATTGTCCAGTGATATCTGTTTTCAAACCCAAAATTATGCTGGAAGTGGCTGTAAAACGAGAAATAGTCATAATCATGGTTTTATCTATTTCATGTTTCTACACCTACCCCTTTAGGGAATACATGCGTAATGTGTGTACCTATGTACGTATGTGTAAAAAAAGCTTTAAATGCGTTTGTTTGTTTTTAGCGCCAACGGTCCGCGTTGGACCTGCGTGTTGCTGCATATTTGCAGGAAGTCATTTAACGTGGAATGTGGTCGTAAGAAATAAGACAAGATAAGAATAAAACCGGCCAAGTGCGCATATAGGGTTCTGTACCAGGTTAACAAGGACTTGCCTATATTTTATTTATATCGAGCCAAAAGAAGCAAAACATGCGTGTTTGATATGGGAGTTCTCATTGATTTTTTTTTAAATATTTAACATTCACGACCAAGCCTAAAATCAAAACATCTGCGCGGAACCGAGTAGTCTATAGCTAGTACAAAATGAACCCGGCTACCGGGTTCTCGGTATCTCGCGAATGTTTTGAAGAACCCGGGAGCCGGGTCCTTGGTTTTGAATGTGTTAAATAGTGTTTGCTATAATAGCGGCAACTAAAAAACATATTTTGTCAAGATTTCGACTGTCTAGCTCCCGCAGTTTTTCAGATACAGCCTGGTGATAGACGGACAGAGCGAAGTCTTAGTTATAGGGTCCCGTTTTTACCCTTTCGGTACGGAACCCAAAAAACACAATGCGCATTACAAGCGAACAAGGAACAAGCTTTGTTTAAATATAATGGCACAGTCACAAATGTCACAATGCACAATGACTGAAGCAACAAAGTGTCTTTGTTAATGTCTAGCATAATTTTAGGTTTGAACATAATGAAAGAATCCTTCGTGGTGTCGGGATAGAATAATACTTCGCCATTTCTTCCGTGGATGTCGTAAGAGGCGACTAAAGAAATAGGTTTAGGCATGTTTTAGGCGACAGGCTAGCAACATATCAATATCACTAGGTACCTATATTTGTCAATTTCCTATGTTGTACATATAAAAATACCGAAATAAATGTTTCCCGAAAAGTGTGACAGAGTGGTAAAGGGAAATACTGTCTCAGGTGAAAATCACAACGAAATTCAATATGCCACCAATTTACAAAGAAGCATTAGGTAGTCTTCTGCAAAGTATTAACAACATTTTATTTTATTTCTTTAAGATTAAAATGAAATAGATGTTATAAAATCCGAAAAATTCCAAAAATGCCCGTCAGTTTGTAGGTTTAAAAGGCTCAGGATGACTTCGGCCACAGTTTCATTTCGTCACCTTCTTAAGTCGTCCACAGTGCCATGTCGTCAGCCTACAATTCCTAAATCGTCACCTTCCTAACTCGTCCACTTTCTGATGTCGTCAATACCCCATTTTGTCTACATTCCTATCTTGACCACAGTGCCAACTCGTCCACTTTCTGATATCGTCAATGTCCCATTTTTGTCTACATTCCTATTTCGACCAAAGTGCCAAC
>BHDV01000009.1:300651-320090 GCA_005406045.1 Adoxophyes honmai
CATACAAAAATTCTGATTTTTTGCAGTTTTTGGTACGGAACCCTACGTGCGCGAGTCCGACTCGCACTTGGCCGGTTTATTTGTATGTCTCACTGATACCTCGGATATTCCACTATTATCGGGGATTGTCGTGCGAAAGGTTTTTGTTATTTCAGGTTGTAAAAATGGGGACAAAAAATGGTTGTTTCTATTTGTTTAGGCGTCTGTATTGTGTCCGAGACAAAAAGGAGGTACATATTTAAATTTAAAACCCATTTTGTGTGTACAAAGTTGGCTTCGATTGTTCATGGCGTAAAGTCAAAGAATTTGATAACTGTAACTGTGCCATTTTGTACCTTTTTACAAGAAATGTCACTGTGACATACTATATTATCTACTACTCAAAGCAATTTGAAACTCGTTATGAAAAGATTCAAAGTGGCACAGGTATCAATTTCCTTAACTGTATTTACCTAACAAGAAAGACTGAAGGATGGATGCAAATAGGCTAAAGAGTAATTGGTTCGTCATGGAGGACCGTATGTCCAGCAGTGGAGTTTTGTGGATGATATAATGAAGACTACGTAGGCATAAATGTCGTTCGGCATGAGAGTGTCACTTCTGTTGAAATTTATTTGTTATATTATAATCTTTGAGCGCTGTCAAATCATATTTGTTCCCGATATGATTATAGATATTTTTGAACTTTTCGGTGTGCATAACGAAGAACTAAATTGTATTTACTTTATGATAGACAATTCTTCTGGAAACGCTATTATTTTTTTCTTATCAACATTCTTTGTTAAATGACGAGTTTAAAGACGTTCAGAACAAAGTTCGTTTAGCTCTGTCACTATTATCCAACAATTACATTAATGTTGTGTTGTGTTCTAAAATGTCTGTCATTAATGAGAAGTCCCTTAAGTTCCTATGGCAACCACTGCTAGGAGAATTCCATGCTCTGTCGATCAAATACAAGCCATTTTAAAAAGTTGCCCTTCACCCATTTCACTATTACACACGTTAATCATCATTTCTCAATACGTCATCAGTCTTGCTTCACCCCTTGCACAACAAACATACGATTTTCAAACTGACGTGGCATGACGCGGCGAAGTCAGTACATTGCCCTGACTGTAAAAAGTTGAAGATCACATCTAACTGTGTCACTGTACAGTCTTTTCATTTTTTACCTCTGCTTCGAGGTCACTGAACCATAAACAGTTCAGTCTAGTTTTTATTGTAAGCCAAATTGACCGACTAAACCCGTAGGCCAGGGGTTCCCAAACTATGGGTCGTGACCCACTGGTGGGTCGCGAGAGAATATTAAGTGGGCCCAGCCAATAGATCGGCACACCGAATGACTGAGCCGATGGCCAGTGAATGAAGCTATGAAAGTCCTCCTCCCTTTTACTATACGGTGGACAATAAAACTACATAAATACCGAAATACATAAATTGAACATATCATGATGTTGAAGTTGATGTTAACAGTTATGCCGAAACATAGGAAACAATTTCAAGTTTCGCATTGAGATAACTTATTGATAGTTTTTAAATAAGTACTTAAAAAATGTATTAATACTTCGTTTGTATTTTGTAAAATCCTTTATTCAAGGGTCTCAACTTTGTAAACTTGTAGTAGGTGGGTCGTAGCCCAGACAACTTTGGGAACCCCTGCCGTAGGCGAAAAGTCATCGATGTAGCCCACCGGATTAGTAAGTTGAAGTGACAATGGGCAGGCCACACGAAGAGATGGCCGATGGGGTCGAAAAATGCTGAGACCACGGACCAGCAAGCGCAGCGTAGGACGGACATACAAAACGGATAGACGACATAATAAAGGTCGCCGTAAAATGCTGGATGCAGGTCGAAGTCTAAAGGGGAGGCCTATGGTCAGCTGGACGTCCTATGACTGCAATGATGATGAAATAAGTCCAAGTGACTAATTCACAAAATGATACAACATTTTATTGTTCAGTGATGCTCTCTAAACCATCGACAATGTTTGCACCCTTGATACGAATTGTTTGCACAACCAAATCTGTCGTTTGCCTGGTGACAAACGAATGGCCAGTGAAGTCTCAGTAATAGGGTCCAGTTTTCACCCTTTGAGAACCTTGAAAACAGGCAATGTTTAGCATCAGAAACTATACTTAGATGACTGTTTATTAAAAGACCACTAGAGTAATAAAAATGAATACTTCAACATTCTATTGTTTTTCAATTAATCCACTGAAGCAACAGTTAGCAACCAGTCAATGATCTATCGGAATATGTTTTTGTAAGAGACTAACGCAACGCTACGTGACTATACTGTGGCACAACACAACAGGTGGAAATTCCGATATGTCACACGAAGCAATACCTGAAGGGGTGGTCCACGCCGCAGTTAAAGGTCTACAAGCAGATAACGGTAGAAAGAGAGAGAAATATTTTTACGCCTAATGTTCGATAGTGCACCATACAAGTACTAGGTATTGTGACTGAACAATAGAAACACATTAGAATTTGAACCGTAACCTCAATCCGACTAAGTTGAAAATGATTAAGCATTATATCAAGTTAATGCCGTTTGCTTCTGGAGTCATTAGTGCAGGTGCACTGGTGATAACAGTAATGACTACAGCGAAATGAACCTTGTTCGAACGTGTTTGAACTCATTAACGAACAAAGAAAACTAATAATACAACACACTTGCAGTGCCGGAACTTCAATTGTCTATCAGAAAGTAAATATAGTCGAGTTTAAACATAAAACTATCGTGAGACTAAAATAAAACTAATAACTCTACCGTTTCAGTCAAATTCGCGGCCCTTCATCGGGGCAACGCGCTACCGTACTTTCCGTGCGACTGCTTGACGCAACTGACACCAGCTTACAACTACCCACATTTTCGCCATCATATTAAATATTATTGTCAAACGCCGGATACCCCAACTAATATCATAGCGACAATATGTGGGTAGACGTGATCTTGTGATCCAGCGTCAGTTGCATCAAGCAATCACGTGGAAAGAGCGATGGCGCGCAAAATGGACTCGAAACGTGTCGAGCTAATCTCGATATAAAGACGTGAATGTATGAGTTTTTTTTTTCACTATAGCCGAGTTCTACAATATACGTATGTACAGCGAAGAGAAACATCTATAACCATTACATCGTCAGCGCAGTACGCTTCGACAATCGACAGTATTCAAAAGATTACGACAAAAAAACTTTAACATAACTGACGCTCCTACCGAGCAACATGCCTACGTGGTTATCATTATCATTGCTGTATGTAAGGCTTCTCCATGTCGCACCAACAACTAAACTCTAGTCTATTGCATCCATCCATCCGTATTTCTTCTTAGGAAGGCCACAAACAAACACAACTTTGTACAGTACAGAATGGGTCCCTCCTTTTTGTCTCAGACACAATACAGACGCCTAAACAAATAAAAACCTCCTTTTTGTTCAGCTTTTCATAACCTAAAACAATAACATTTCGCACGTTAAGCCGATAATAGTGGACTCGCAGTGAGATGTATAAAACATCTGACAAATGGTCGCATGTGCGTTCAAGGCCGACACCTTGGCAACAAAGCAGTAGAGGACAATCCAACCTCAAAATGTAACGATTGAGGATACAAACTATAATTTTATAGAAGCATTGGCATTGGAGCTAGTGTAGGAAACACGGTTAGCTAAACTAGGGCAGATGAGCATAAACCCAGATGATTTTATACGTCGTTAGACAAGTACCCACAAAGTTTGTGTTCGACTGGTCCAAATACTACGTCTGTCTCTCGTTTGAAGATACTGGACATAGAAAGGTGACCAAGAAAAACCAACAATTCACATAAAACAACAGAGCGCCATAACGCTTCTATTCTGACATGCTTCTCTCGCTTCATTGACATTCATCCCTCTCGTCATACATGCTCAACGATTTCGGGTACGTCTAATTTGGCCTCTCTTCAGAACATCGCTGATATGGTCAATATACGTTCTTCGAGGGCACCCTTCAACCCTTTCTTTCATTTTCTCCACGTGCCCAAACCAACCCAACATTCCTTTCCCTATCCTGATTACAACATCATCTTTCAGACAAACAACTTAACTGCTGAGAATACTGTGTCTAAGGTTTTAATTTAGCTGGTAAATTAAACCTCTTTGTTATCACGGCGAAAAAATATTGTCCCGTCATGAATTCAATGTTATTTCAAAGTTGTTTACGGTCAGCGTACTGTGTGCAATTCTATAGATGTTTACAACTAGTTTTTATAAATTTAAAAAATCGCTGACACTGTCCAACGCGAACACAATTTACAACATCTAGGTAAACAAACCTGTCTAGAGTTACGCAATAATTCACAATAAAATGCGCAATCAGATATCAATAATCAGAGTTACAAACAATAGTAATAATAATAATCTTTTTTACCTACAGATAGAGAAACAATTCGAAACAAAGTAGATGCCGCAACTTGATAAAAGGAATCGCCTTTCCTTTATCTCGAGACAAGGGATAGATACGATTCTCAGAGAACGGACAATAATTTAAAAGAACAAGATTCGTGATGTTTATCTCGATCTATTCTGATTGCTATACGTCACAATGTGATATGCGTACATGCTAATATGCGTAGTTCTTCTCGCCAGCGAACACATTTTAAACGGTTTATAACTTTTTTACTGGAAACTGGAATTTAAAGAATAAAAATTTGGTATTCTGCCATTTAGTTCATTTGAAACCAAAGATTTTACTAGGAACATTGATAGATGTCAAATGTAATTTACCAGTCACAAACCCAAACCACATTTTTGGTTCCGGACAAGTCATTTCAGTTGAACAGTTTTTGTCTTTAGTTTTGTGTTCGAACCAAAGAGCATTGTAGTTTGGGCCCTTTTTTGTACATTCTGTATTTAAGGAAAGAGGAAAAAAATGGTTAAGGAAGCAGGTAGACTAGCCAAAATGGTTGGGTTCGTTTAGTTGAACATTATCCCGGATTTGTGGCAGTGGACAAGTAAAATGACGAAACAAAAGAACAGGACTTTCATCTAATGCGCTCGGAAATGACAGACTTGACAGAGGATAGCGATTCTGATCCCGATCGCCTCGATAGAACGCTTCCGTTCAACAAACCAATTCCCAACTGCCATTTTGCTTAATTTTTGGTTAAATCATTCGTTCGATTGGCTTCAAACGCCTGGGCATGGGTTTCGATTGTCATGACGTGACGCGATTCCATCTGTTTCAATTTTAAAGGGAAGATTGGTTTCGTTTTGTCAAATTTAAAGCGATCTTGATTCTTGCATTGGACAATATCCGTGCAAAGTAAATGGATAATTCGCGTATTCAAGTAGTCTTTAAGACGATGTAAGACTCATAGGCCCTGCGCAGATGACAGACTATCCGCGATGGACTTTTTAGTCTGTGAAAATAGAACCTATGGAATTATATGCAGTAACGCACACGACGCGCAAAAAGTCCGGCTCACAATGCATACAATCCATGCAGATTTTTTGTGCACCGCAGACTCGATCGCATAAAAAGTCTGTCGTCTGCGCTGCACCATACTCATACTTTTCATAATAAGTGAGTCTCATAATCATAACTCTCATAGTTTCATGTTCAAGTTGCTTGTATGTTGTGTTGTAAACACGGCCGTATATTAACTACAGCTTTGCGTTGTCATGTCAACGTAACTATAAAAGCCACGTAAATAAAACACAATGTGTACTATTTGGCAAGGAGATCAGTTAAGACCGTTTTGGCAGCAACCACTCCTGAACACAGGTGTGTGCCAACATGATTTGTAATTTCATTCAATAGAGAGGAACAATTGATTTTCAAGTCAGAGAAAGGTAGGTAGTCTACAGTCTGTAGATATAGGCTTTGTCTGTGAAAGGAAGCTGTAAACGCACTAACAGCGGAAGCTTAGAGAAATCCTTAAAAAAAGTTTCATATCGTGTAGCCAAGAAAATATACATACATACATATTCTCACGCCTGTATTCCCAAGAGGGGTAGGCAGAGCCAATGAATTCAAAAATCCAGTGCCACGTTTAGCAATTTCAGGGTAACCAGATGGTTAAACGTGATATTGCAGTGACAGGTTGCTAACCCATCGCCCACAATACACCAACCCTTTCCCAGAGTCGACTCTTACGACACCCACGGGAAGAAAGGGTGAGGTGCTAGTCAAACCCGCCACCACACGGGGCACAAGAAAATATAAACACTCGAATCCAATATATTCGGCACCAAAACCACATATTCAACATACCAACATATTCTCACGCCTGTATTTCCAAGAGGGGTAGGCAGAGCACATGAATTCAAAAATCCAGTGCCACGTTTAGCAATTTGAGGGTAAGGGCCGGCGCTCACTGCCGGCATGGCAGAGGACGGCACGGCAAATCGTGCCGCAGCATCCAAAAATATAACCCGTGAAATGCTTCGGCACGCTGTGGCATGCCGCGGCCTTTCTCAGATCAGTAACAAAATCCTTTGCCACGCCGTGCCATGCCGGCAGTCAGCGCCGGCCCTAACTAGATATTCAAACGTGATATTGCAAAACCGAATACGAATAGTGAACAATATGCAGAATATCAAACGAATATTCGAAATTGCGAAAGACTTGCGTAAGTAAAATGGGCTCGATTGTCGGCGTGGCAGCTTGGATACGCATTTATTGATAAGTCAAATGATAATATTAACATTATCTTCACGTATGATATCGAGAGGAGGCCTGTGCCCTGCAGTGGGACGTATATAGGCTGATGATGATGACGATGATGATGATATCGAGATTCTTTTGAGATACATACTTGAGGTTTGTTACTAAAAATTATCGTCAGCTTTGCCCACTTTGGTGGAGGCCTTTTCTCGTGTCACTATTCTAAACTATTAGGCAAAAGTATTATTGAGCATCCATGATTTTTTTACATACATACACATACATACATCCAGTGCCGTAACTAGGGCGGTGCCAGCGGTGCCCAGGCACAGGGCGCAGACCCTGGAGGGGCGCAGAAATGACCAGACCAGTACCTTCAAGGGCGCAGTTTTGAAAGCTCGCACCGGGCGCATAAAAGGCTAGGGGCGCAGTTTTGAAAGCTCGCACCGGGCGCATAAAAGGCTAGTTACGGCACTGCATACATCACACCTGTATTCCTAAATAGGAGAAGACAGAAATCACGAATAGACAAATCGACAAATACTCCACTAGCATAGTAATTTTTAGCATAATTTCAGGTTTAAACATAGTAACAAGTTGCGAGCTTGTCGCCTAAATTTATTTTTTTAGTTGCCTCTTACGACATCCGCGGTCTTTTTTTTTATAAGTGTTATTTTAGCTACTGGTCAATAACATAGATATAAATAAAATTTGCAGTTAGCTCGCTTTGACAGAAAATAGATATTTTTAAGTATTCGATTTTTTTCCGAGATTTTAACAAACATTTCCTTGGTTTGATTGAGTATTTATTTACCGTTCGCGATTTGACAAGGGAAATGGGGGTGCGGTGCGGTGGCGTCACGGTAAGGCCGGTCACATACATTCGGAATTTTTCCGTTCGGAATCCCGAATCAGACTTTCCGAACGCAGTCAATCCATACAAAATCAATGGACCGCCACACACATTCGGAAAAATTCCGTGCGGAATTCCGAACGGAAAGCTTCCGAATGTGTGGGGCGGTCCATAGATTTTGTATGGATTGATTGCGTTCGGAAAGTCTGATTCGGGATTCCGAATGGAAAAATTCCGAATGTATGTGGCCGGCCTAACGGTTGTAATATTCGAAACTAAACAAAAGAACGCGCACAAAGCACGGGCCGAGAAAAAGCGTTTTGTATAAACCGCCACACCACCGCGCCGCACCACCCAGCTTCCTTTGTCAGTGCGTTTAGGTTTAGAGCTTTCTTTGTATACAAAGCAGCGATAGAATCGCTCATGAAAACGTCTCTAACAGGAGGGCTATCGTCTAACGCACTGAAAATCAACATCGGCACAATTTGACAGTTGAAACCTATCGCTTTGGAATTAAAACATTCGGTATCACGTAACGTCATCGCAACCGAAGACCATACCCGTGAATTTAAACATAACCAACTTAAAGTAACGATTCTAAAAATGCTCTCACAATCGTAATCCAGTTTTTTACACGAAAGCACTTTACCGCGACGCATGAGATCTAGATAGTTTAGTTTTCCTCTGTGAAACCGATGATTTTTAGTGCTCTAGACAATATCCCTGCAGGTTCAATATCTCCAAAGAACACGAACAATTCTTTGTATACGGCCCAGCATATAACGTAGACAACAGAAATTGGCGCGGTACCAAACCGCTTGAAACACTAAATAAATGTAATCTTTTTTTCGAGTGCTGTTCAATGCCAGTTGGACACGGCGCGATAAAAATATCAACCTTGCAACATATCGATAGATTAGAGAAATCAAAACATTAAATTACGACGCTAAAGTAACATAGAACAGCATCGCTATTGTCCAACGCACAAAAAATCTACCTACATCGTTTTTAATTTGACAGTTGAAACCAAACATCGATTTGGAATTGAAACATTTGCTATCCCGTAAAATCATTGATTGACCCAGATGCATTGACCTATAGACCTCAGGTATGCCTCATGGAGAGATTAGATCTTTTCCCCAAACTCGTCAGTTCCGCGTAGCATTAGTTCCGTTCGCATTTTTCCCCACTCAGATTTTTACTCATTCGACGTTTTTATCATTCATAGGTATTGCCAATAGTCATAATTATTCAATTGTATATTTGCTCAATCAGTTTTTTTATTATTCCTGAATTTTACCAGGGTCCTCATTTCCTAATAGCGAATTTACTCAATGAGTGTTTATTACTATTCGCGATTTTTACCAGGGTCCTGATTTTCTTATAGCAAATTTACTCAATCCGTTTTTTTATTATCTTAAGTATTCATGGTAAATGACTTTTAGAAAATATAATGTATGAAAAATATAAAAGTAGGTATTTATATTCATATTTAAATATGTATTCGTTGGAACCATAGAAGATACTGGTATAACTTAATAATATCACGGAAGAAAGAAACGTGTTACATAAAGCTACAGCGAATATTTTTTTTATAATATCGCGTACAAAACCGGAAACGGAACAATATCACGTAAGAAATTACAATATTACGAAAAATAACGACAGGAAAACTTTTGGTATGAGAACAACATCGTGTAAGAAATTAGAATATTGTAAAAAATAACGACAGAGAAATTTCCGGTATGGGAACAATATCGCATAAGAAATTAAAATATCGTGCGAAATGTCGGTTAGACATATTTGAGAATAGGAATGCAAGCGAATGACAAAAAAAAGTGAATAGGTAGAAAATCGAGTGGGGAAAAATGCGAATGGAACTAATGCTACGCGGAACTGACGAGTTTGGGGAAAAGATCTAATCTCTCGCCTCATGTGATAGTAAAATACCAGCTAGTTTTCCTTTATCAATATTTTTCCTACATTTGTCACCACTATGTGGTCTAGAGGGAAGATTAAAACTTATGTTATCTACTGTACATTCCCAAGGAAATACCTAACAACGGTTGCATGTACAACAAGCATGATATAATTACACTGCACAATAGATAACAAATCAGCTGGCTAATAGATAATATTATTATGCATACATACATGACATAAATCATGGCTGTATTCCCAAATGGGGTAGGCAGAGCTCACAAAACCTTACACAGACAAACCTTTGACTACTTCATGTTTCAAAGCCACATTTAGCTTCCCCTAATTTTGGATTCAAATTAGACGAGAGGTATAATGACAGGTAGCTAAAACTTACGACACATACATACATACATACAATCACGCCTATGTTCCCAAACGGGGTAGGCAGAGCATACGAAACGTGACATAGACAAAACCAAGATCTTGACTATTTCACGCTTCCCAGCCACTTCTAGCACAATTTTAATAATAGGTGGAACAGGTATGATAGTGACAGGTTGCTACACTATAGACCGATAGGTACTTAAAAGATGGTAAACAATCTTGACATGTCTTTTTATTGAAATATACAGTCTAAAAATGAAAATCCTTACAATATACAATTCAATTATGAAAGTAAATGATTTTTTCATACCTAAATTGTAAAATGCAAAGATTTTGATTTATAAAGTGTATGTTTAAATAAAAAGACACGTCAAGATTGTTTACCATCTTTTAAGTACCTATCGGTCTCTAGTTTAGCCTGTCGCCTAAAGCATACCTAACTAAACCTATTTTCCTTAGTCGCCTCTTACGACATCCACGGAAGAAATGGAATGGTGTTATTCTATCCCGACACCACACAGGATTTACGACACCTATGGAAGAAATGGAGAGTTAATCTAAACCTGACACCACATTGGAAATAGTGTACACTAAGTTAAATAAGGTAGATTTATTTTTCACCCTTATTTAAATTAAACTGTGTGGTGTTGTGTTTAAATATTCTTCAGGCAACCGACTAGCACCCTGTCACTATTAAACCTATAAATTATATCAAAAATTACTATGAAACATGATAGTCTTGGTTTTGATTAAACATTTTTGACCTCTGCCTACCTCATTAGGGGATACAGGCATGACTAATTAAACATTACGAATTAAGTATCATCCATGAGAGAAGACAATTATTATCTTGAGGTAGATAATATTGTATGACTCATGTAAACAAGTGACAAACATTGACAAAGAAATACTGCAATCTCATTGGTTATTGTGATGAAATGACAATTACTAAATTGTAACAAAGTTTCAATGTAATTTAAAAGAATAACGAAACAATATTTATCACAAGCTATTCGGTGAAGGAAAACATCGTGAGGAAACCTACACACAGCGATGAAGTAATTCAATGCTGTGTGTGAAGTTCCCAATCCGCACTGGGCCCGCGTGGGAACTATAGCCCAAGCCCTCTCGTACTGAGAGAAGGCCTGTGCCCTGCAGTGGGACGTATATAGGCTGATGATGATGAACGAAACAATATATTGTGATTGGAATATTACACAAATAAACCCAAACAAAGATTGAAGACTTCCATAAAACTGGAAATACCTAGTCAATTATCGTATCAGAGTCGTTAAGAAATCGTTAATAAACATTGAAACAAACTATGCACCAGAAACAAAGTACAAAAATAGATAACTGATAGGCTATATATTAAAGACTATTCTGGCATACTTCACTCGCTTCATTCACATTCATCTGTTTCATCATACATGCTTGTCAGTTTCAGGTACTTATAATTTAGCCTCTCTTCAGAACATCATTGATCTAGTCCAGCTATACTCAAAGTGTGTTCCGCGGAACCCCAGGGTTCCGCGACACCCCCGGAAGGGTTCCGCAAGAACATAGAAAAAAAAATACCACTCTCTGGTCAAACGTTTTGGCGCAGCGTACGGAAGGACAAATGGACTGTAGTTTTTTTGTAGGGTTCCGTCAAGTATTTCGCATTCCAAAAGGGTTCCATTAGCAAAAAAGTTTGAGAACCGCTGATCTAGTCTATAATATACATTCTTCAAAGGCACCCTAATACACTTCTGTTGTAGATAACTAGCCTAACTTTGTTTAATTCATTCTCTTCACTAATCAGCAGGGGTCCGATTTTTCATCGCACGATCCGGGGCAAGAAAACTATGGAGTTGATATTAAAATTAAACTTTTAATTTATATTCATACTCATACTCACTAATTTTCTTCTTCCCGTAATACTTTGCCCCTTGTGCAGGTTAACAGATTAAAAATGTTAATCGAAAATTAATCTTACTGAATAAAATTAAAATATGGAAAAATTTGCCATTTTTTACTCGTTTTACAATTGTAATTTTGAAATGGACAATGCACATGCCATACCTTGTCAAGATTTTGAGGCACTCATTCCTGTATCTACAAGCTTTATGGATATTGGAAACTAGATGCACAAAATAAAAGTAATATTTTATTTTACTTTATTTTTATTTACAATGTAATTTATTTCTACTCATAACGATTTATTATATTTACAATTTAATTTCATTCTTAATTAACTGAATGAGTATGAGTATGGTTTAAATAATAATTTAATTTTAATATCGACTCCATAGTTTTCTTGCCTCGAATCATGCGATGAAAAATCCGACCCCTGCTAATCAGTAACAATGCACTCCTTTATTGAATTGGAGAAGGGTTTGTTTTTAAATATCATTGTAGCTTAAGGTATCTTAACATCCTGATTGACTACAATGTTGTATTTTTTGCAACATTCAAATGGTTAACGTAAATTTATAAAATCTTACCTTTTTCTTTGGTTGTTGTTTCCGCAGCTGCTTCTTTACGTCATCTATGAGCAGCCCGGTGCTCTTCTGAGACACTGCAGCCACAACATCCAGTTCCGGGATCTCCTCACATATTGTCCGCACAGCACTGTCCACTTCATCTTCCGAATCACTACTCTCCCTCACCGTATCATCGAACAAACTATCATCAGTTAAATCACCAACCGTCCGAGAAAAGGAACCCGTTAGCCTACAGGATACCCCGCAACCAGAGTCACTGACGTCGGTATCGGAATCACTTTCATCATGAGTGCCTTCTGAATCACTCTGGTCACCGAAAACATCATTTGATGTGTAGCAGCTGTCGGGGGAGTCTTCAAAAACTATGAATGAATCCTCAGAATCACAATCGGACTCAAGTCTCAACCGTTCCGCTTGTGGGTCATCGGTGAAAACAATCTGGAATGAGTCTTCACTATCTGTTGGTGACGATGTTCTGAAGCGACCCGCAATTTCATCGAAATAGTCACTTGGCTTGTCTTCTGGTTCCTCAACTTCGGGTTTCACTTCATTTACTCTAAGGCACGGTTCGATCAGGTCACACAACTGTGTCGGTTTTATTAGAGGAGAGCTATCAGGACTGCAGACCTCTTCAGTGTCAATTTCTTGAGCAAACGTCATGTCATCTTTGATGGTCTTCAGAATATTTGATTTTTTCCTCTTATCCGAGCCTCGGAGCTTCTTCGAGGGCTTGTCCAGAGGTATATCAATTCGTATGCACTTTGTATGATTGCTTGCTCGTTCGTCTTCTTTATCTTGGACCGGTTCAGCATTAGAATCGGCAGATTTTACATCTACAGTAGTTCTTCTAGGCTTTCTGCGTTGCAATAATTCTTTCAGTTTATTGACCTTGTCTTCACAAGCAGCTATTACTTCAGCTTTACAATCGTCTTTTGTTTCCTTAACCACACTCTCTTGTTTTTCAGTTTCAAGCTTAACACCATCATTTGTTTCCTTATTGGTCTCAATATTTACAGATATGCATTCAGTCTTAATTTTTGGTGCTTCAGCTTCGATTAGCTCCTCTTTGTGGTGGTTGCAGGGGCTAAAACATTCCACATAAGGCTCGTTAGCAAGCCTACTGAAATCCTCCGGAGAGAAGGCATCTTCGAACGATTCTTCAACACATCCAGGCTCGACGAAAGCCTTGCGCGGTCGCCTCCGGAACTTGGGGGTTGTTGTGGTGGGTTTAGAAGCCAGGAGGAGCCTTATCCGGTTGAGTTTGTCTTCGCATTGCGCGACCGCGGCCCCGCAGTCACTCATGGCGCGGCCCTCGCCAACGGGCGACTGATCCCTGGCTAGTGCGGACTTATTTAGGTCCTCCCGCTTGGAACCCTGCCAATCAAGCGGCGGCGACTCCTCCGTGCGATCAAAACAATCGTAGTACTGCGGCGCTGGCGACCGCGTACGACGTTGAAACATACCGCCGGACAACGCACTAAAAACTCCCGAAAAAAATGTCGTTATGCTCGAAAGGGAGGGGTAGTAATCGCTTCTAGTTTCCCTCTCCATTTTAGGCTTCTCCGATGAGTAAACTTGCGGCTTTACTTTGATTATATGGTTTTCTGCCGTAACAATAGTGTCCGCTAGATTCTTCTGCAGCGGATTAGGCATGTTAGGAAGGTTGTGTTTATACATAAACATGTCGTCTTCGAATGTTTTGGTCATTTCGGACTTGACTGCGTCGGTGCTGTAGTAATGCATCGTACCGAAGGGCGGCATTGGGTTTAAATTCATCTGGTTACGCTGATTGCGCCACTGATTACGATTCGTGTTATTCATGTTGTCGATCTACTTGAAGAACTATGTCACTACGGAAATTTGTCCTCGAGGATGCTAGGCCATTTTACAAATCACGCAAACATTGAGTCCGGAAATCTTGCTGTGTCAGGGTCGAGGAATGGCTTATGATCAAGTCTACACCACTTTCTTGAACAGTTTAAAGGTACCTCCGGGGAAATCCACACGGAATGACACGGAATCACTTTGTCACTAATTAACACTGTATCACCACGCGACACGATGTCTGCAACCTTTGAGTAACTTGTAGATTTATTTTCTTGGTAATAGCGAACGTTATTGGGCTCCATTTTTGCAAAATTCCGAGAACACATTAATCACACATCTTTACACTTCAGCCATTTTGAGAACAATAAAGGGCAAAGATAAGGAGAATAGTTTTAATGGAACGCATAGTCTATGGTCACATTGGCTGATGTAATATTCAGTACAGCTGTATAAATTACAGTTGTCCAACATAACAGAATAAAAATACTGTCAATATGTAATAAGTCCTTTCATTGTTCGGATATTTTTGTTGTAAAATAAATTAAATTCAAGTCATATTAAACTCTGAACGTACACAAAACTGAAGCAAAACTGTTTTACTAACTATTTTTATTAATTACTAGTCGAAACAAATTTTGATTAATGTTTAATTTTCTTTTTATTTGGTTTCTTTATTTTACTTCACGGATACCCTCAAATTAAACTACCAGTTAATGCCAAAAAGTGGTCCTAATTTCCGAGTGCATAGAGTTATATTTTTCATTTAAATCATTATTATCTGAAAAGGATGTTAATGGTGACTAACGTTGATAAATCGCTGTCAGTAAATTTTATTCGTTACCATTTTACGATCGTTTTTATTTGTTATTACTCCACTGTATGTTTGCAATAATCTGTAGATAATTTTTAATGCAATAAACAACGGACTTCAAACTAATACTCATTCAAATTAATAATGATAAAGTTAATTTGGCTATGGTAATTCGAGAAAAGTTTTGGGAACAAATTTACAGTTTCTTAAACTGGGTTGCAAGCCCGAAAAATCAGCTCTCCTGTCAAATCTCCTGTCCAGCAACCTTTACAAATTAAGTGATGCTATTTAGCAAGAGATGGCGCTTTCCGAAGTGGTTTAATTTTTTCTTGAGATTCTAGGTTTTCTATTTAGCTAATGGTAAAAACAGTTTGTAAGTTAGTACAAATTAAAGAGTTGATTGAAAAAATATAAGTAAAAGCACACAATTTTTTAAGTACCTAAATCAATATCATAACAAATGCGTAATTATTAATTACTAACTAAAAGTGTGTTAACGTAAGGATTATTTTTTAAATTAGGTAACTGCATTGTTTTTTTTTTCATTAGTGCTTTATCAAACGGTGGAAAGGAGAAAATACGAACAACTGCAAAAAATCCGTTTATTTGACATTTTATACAAAACAAAAAACTAAAGTTAATACTAAAATTACAACACCACATGGTTAACATTATTCACAAAAATATAGAATATTGATAAACAAGTTAAACATTAAAATTAACAAGTCAATTCACCAAACCTGGTGCGGAAATTGAATTAAATTAATTTCATATGTATTGGTATAATATTATAGTATTTTGAACTTTAAACTGACTCAAAATTATTTTAGTTCATTTCGTTCAGTGTTTTTCAACCATTGTCGTGTGTCGACCCCCTTAGTAGGTAAAAAAAGCGAACCCCCTCACTGTCCATTGCTTCAATGTCAATGTAAAACTACAAAAAATATTATTGCAGCAATACAGTTGATATTTTTACTTTACTTTTACGCAAACTTCAAACCACCTTACACAGATGATACGTCGTCCTAGAGGATCGCAACCCCCTTGCAGATGTGTTACAACCGCCCCAGTAGGTTGCGACCCCTTACAGATGTTTTACGACCGCCCCGGGTGCAACTCCTTGCAGATATTTTATGTAATTACTGCTCAATGGGGTCGCCAGCCCTTGCAGATGTATTACGACTATGACCCCCCCAGTCGATCGTGACCCTCAGGCTAAAAAACACTGATTAAGTTCATTAATTCCGCACCGCTTTGGTGAATTTACCTGTAATTAAGTTTAAAATAAACATTTCAAGCTTCGTACGTAAACCACTATTTCTACTCCCCACTAGATGGCGCTGGTTGTGAAAAAGTTTCGTCTAGAAACTCGTCTTCGGCCTTCACACCCTCAAAAGGGGAGAGACTTTTAAGAACCTCGTCTAGTTTGAAAAATCCCGAAGTGAATTTCTGCCAATGAGTGTACAAGAACCAGAGTATCAAACCCCAGAAAATCAGCTTGACTATGCGGTCCACGAAGTAGCGGCTGCAACAAAAAAAGATTCAGTTAGACCACAGACAAAACAAGAATTATGACGGGTTAAGGCTGTCTTTCCACCAGAGATGTGCTATGCAGCTGGCACAAAATCACCAAGGTGGTAAATTTCATGTTTCAAATTTAACAAAAATTTTTTTTTTATTTTTACTCTGCAAACCAGTCCTAATCATTGATTAACTTATCTTTAATTAATATCTGAACGGGCAGAGCTGGAAATTAATAATTACATTAATTAAATTATATTTAGGAAAAACGGTTCATGAAATATCGTCATTTTGGGAACGCTTTAAAAAGTTATAATTTCTAAGTAATAAATACGGAAAATGATTTGTTTAATACAGTAGATATGTTACTAAGATATGTCCTTAAAATTTAAAAATGAATATTTAAAAATAATGCATTTACATACATAAAACTATAATGAATGGAACAAACGTCATTCCGGGAACGCAATCGTCATTCCGGGAACGCACGTTATATATACGGGACCGTTCCCGGAATGACCGTTCCCGGAATGACGATTCTTTATAAAAATACGTAAAAAATAAACAATTGTCACAAAAACAGGATTTTTTGAGGTTAATATAGAAAAAGGCCACAATAATCTTTAAGAAGTAGTGTATTAAAAGCCATTTACTTTTTTATTTCTTACAATTATTAGCGTTCCCGGAATGACGCTGAATTGATGTACGGTGCTAAAATTTCAAACAAAACTGTGCTTACTTCTTAAAGTTTTCACATTTTAATAAAAAACACCTCAGGCATCCATTTGCATTTGAGTGCTCTATATAATTACCCAGAAGTGCCATTTGTTGCATTTCGCTGAAAGTTGATATTTAAAAAAAATGTGTGCGTTCCCGGAATGACGCACAAACTGTCAGACAAACTTCAAGTTAAATTTTCGGAAAAAATAATATTGTTGCACTGAAGAGGCTTCTAAATATCGTTTAATTATAATATAAACTAAGTTAAAAAGTACTCTTTAAAACATTAAATAAATTTTTTAATATGTATTTTAGCTGTTGTTGTCAGCGGATGACGACTTCGGACACGTTCCCGGAATGATTTTGAGGGGGTATTTTGTGAAAAAAAACATATTTAATCAATAAATTAAGAGAAAACGTTTTGATGTGCCGATTAAATAAGTTGATTTGAATAATATATGGAGCTTTATTTTAATTAAAATAAATAAATTCAATGATTTAAATCACTCAGACACGAATTTACCACCTTGGTGATTTTACGCCAGCTATGCTGCGAATATAAGCTGCGCTACGAAATCCGTTTCCACCGGTGCTATGCTATGTGCACCGATGAATATGATTGGTGGATATCAAACGCATCGCACATCTCTGGTGGAAAGGCAGCCTAAGAACCAAGAGACGACTAAGAACTCGAAATTTTCTTTTTAATTCTCTGATACTAAATTGACAAGTGCAAATGTTACATAAGTACACATGGACGTAGCCAGGGAAGGGGGGTTTTGGGAGTTCAAACCCCCCCCCCCTCGAAAAGTTCAGGCTCCTATACAACAATCGTGATTTTTTTTTGTGTCCGACTCGCACTTGGCCGATTTTTTTTTCGACAACCCCCCCCAAAACTAAATCCTGGCTACGCCCGTGAAGTACAGACACACAATCACGCTGAAGTATGTTCTCAAATGGGGTAGGCAGAGCACACGAAACGTACCATAGACAAAGCCATGATTATGACATAACTATTTCACGCTTCACCACCGTACCTCCAGTGCCCTCCAAGCTTGTATGGAGATTGCACAGACTTGTATCGAAATAGATACTGCGAGTTCCAGCATTTGTATGAAAACCAAGCGTGACACTTTTTCTCTACATACTGTAACGCCACATCATGAGTGATGGGAATTGATAGTCCAAGTGAAACCGATTCAAAGGTGACGCCGCCTTATTCAAGTTGTCCCGTTGTTCTAGGCAGTTAAACCTCATCTAAGTGGTAGAAAACTAAATGAAATCGCGTAAAAGGGAGCATTGCTCTCCCTTTTGGCTCCCTTTTGGCACGCGAAGTACATACACTTGAGTCATCTATTTCGATATAAGTCTGTGGGACATTGACTTCTGACCGTCTAGTCACTAAGTAGCCTAATGTATTCAGAACGATGATGGATTCGATGACGATTTCGTTTGCGAATTGTATGGAGACGTGTCGACCGCGGCAGTTGTGCAAACGTTCCGCTGGCGGCGCTGTCTCAATTTCCATACAAAGTTAATTCGGAAATGAAATCGTTATCGAATCCATTATCGTTTTGAATGCGCTAGACGCTCTGCTATCTGTTTTGCGATACAAGCGAGATGTGTGTATGTGGGTATAAAGTCAGCAACTCACATCCTATGCAATTTCCGAGCTCTCTCCAGATTCCCAGGGTCCTCTTTACAGCAATACTCTCTCAAACCCAACACGTAATCCTTCAGATACTCTTTGACGTTCACTCCACTGACGTCAGTGTAGAACGTACGGTTGTCCTCATCAGTTATGCGTGTACGCAGCGACTTGAAGTTGGTGTTTTTGAAGTCCCATTCCTTGGTTGTGTAGTACTGGAGGACGTTCAGGCCGTGACTGATCCGCTTTTGGACGTTTATCATGCTGTAGATGAAATATAGTGAGGTTTAGAGGTTTTTCAAAACAATAATAGAAAAAAGAAGACGTGTGACAACCATGATTAGGACTAGATCACGTTTCGCAGCCATTTGAAGCATAATTTTAGGTTTGAAAACAGATGGAAGAGGTAGTATAATAGTGTCGACAGGTTGCTAGCTTGTCGTCCAAAGAATACTTAAGCCTATTTCCTTAGTCGCCCCTTACGACATCCACACAAGAAATGGAGAAGTGTTATTCTATCCCGACGCCACACAGGAACTAATTTAAAAGGTAAGAAATCTCTCCCAGATCACCGCCAATAGGTAGGGTGCCTAGGGGCCCGTCCTTTAATCATGTGATTT
>BHDV01000009.1:322476-346292 GCA_005406045.1 Adoxophyes honmai
TCTCGCGCCTCGCGGCGCTCGCGTCCACAGCGGTATTTTGGGCACGAGTCAAAGGACCTCGCAACAAACACGAGCGTGGTGTTTACATTCACGCGCTCGCTTCATCGAGTTTTCCTTGTGCGCAGGTTGTGGCTTGCATGTTGCCAAAGTCGCAAGAAGAAACATTTCGGTTTGTGGAACTATAAAAAAAAACACATAATATGGGATATCAAAGACGTCCTCCATTCTGGCTAGCTCGGACACAACTGAACTCACCACGAGAGTGTGAACAGAGGTCTCGTTTACCATCGATGACGCGAGGCGAGAGCGCGAGGCGAGACGATGCACGAGGCGAGGTACGAGCCGGGAGTGTAAATCCAGTATCACGCTCACATAGTGCGACGCACGTGCTCAAGTGCGAGCGCGAGGTCAATGTTACTGCACGCGTGCGAATGAGATAGATAGCAGCGGGTCAAAGCTCGAAATTCGCTGTGCTCCGCCACCGGCCTACAGCCAAATCAGGTCGTTATAAATGTCAGTGATCGTTTGGCGGTGATAGACGATTGGTCGCTGGTGATTTCACTCGGTAATAGGTGGAGCAGTGATTGGCATTTGGCAAGTGACGCGCGTAACTCACTTGTCAAGGGCAGTGGTATAGCCCAGAAGCACGACGCCGTTTGCGACGATGTCAACTGGCACCGCGTCAGCTTGGTACGAGGGCTCGCAGTGCATTGTACGGATCACACCTGGGCATTCAGAAAGGAACAGTAAAAAGTCAACAATCAACACATGAAACTCCACTAGTTCCGACCACACTAATGCTTCAAAAACGGTGTGCGGAATCGCAGTGACGCGTCGTTTCCGCACCGTTTTTGACGCATGCTCCACACTGCTGCTTAAAATACAGCTGCATCGTGACGTTCCCCATACGAAAGATTTTTGACGTGATCCTCCCAATGCGGCGTGGAGTGCTTGCGTCAAAAACGGTGCGGATACGACGCGTCACTGCGACTCTGTAGCGTCACCGTTTTTTGGGCAGCGGTGTGGGGAGCGTGCGTCAAAAACGGTGCACGTACGATGCGTCTCTGCGATTCTGTACCTACCGTCACCGTTTTTTAAATATTTGTGTGGGCGCAACTTTACTCTATCGATTAAATAAATATACTATACTAGCTTTTGCCTGCGGCTCCGCTCGCGTTAAATTCGGGGTATCACAGAAGAGATAGCACACATACCAATTTTATAGCTTTCTACATTGAAAACTTCCACTCCTTACTTTAGGGAAATGGGGGGTTTTGAAGAGACAAAATGTAGCCTATGTCACTCTCCATGCCCTAAACTATCTCTACCTAAAAAATCACGTCAATCTATCGCTCCGTTTAGCCGTGAAAGACGGACAAACAAACAAACAAACAAACACACTTTCACATTTATATATTGGTACGGATTTGTATTGTTGATTGAAGCGTTAACGATACAAAGATGTCACCAATAAGCTGATCACATTGGATTATTATTGATAAGATGGTTTGTCCAAACCCTTAGCGCTGCCAATGACGATCCCGGATGGTCCATTCAGGTTGTCCACCCATCCCGGAAAAGGCTCTTTCATAGCTGCTGACACTGGAAAAAAAACATTTAACATTAAACTGCCGTGAGACTCACTCATGTAGAAAATTTTCGGATAACTCACATTTAATAAATCGAGTTTAGCTCGACATTTTTCGGCCTAATTCGTAGCCTGACTGACTCAGTCGCGCGAAGAGAGCGGAGGCGCGCAGTGCGCGTTTGGCAGCAGCAGCCGCCGCGGCTCCTAGATGAAGGGCTACAAATTAGCCCGAAACATGTCGAGCTAAACTCGATTTATTAAACGTGAGTTATCCGAAAATTTTCAACATGGAAAAAAAAGTTGAACTTGTAGCGCCTAGCGTCACCTATCGTCTAGTAGTAGAACTTCTTCCACAAACGTCACCAACCGTCAAAGTGACACCGCGCCAATTTTTTTTTAATTTAAAGCATTGGCTACAAGGCCATCAGCTTAACCGTTACCTGTTGTATTCAGAATTTGCAGATGTTGCTAAATGTAACTAAAACCTAACCTAACTTAAACTAAATCATTAGAATGCGAGGGTGGTACGCATTCTAATGCTCTATGAAGTTTAGCGCGAGATAAACAGTCCAAAGCAGACGTAATTGCGAGGGCCAATTCCCTTTACTTTTCACATTCCCTTTAATGTTTATGATTAAATGACACATTATTGCACTAATTCCACCACACTAACACAATAATAGCAACTACATATTTATTAATTGTATTGAAAAGCAAAGCACGTCCCTCTCTGTCAGTTTCCCGCGCAAAACTCCGACACCGCGCCAACGTTCGAAGTTCGGATACGTAAATGGGTAAATATTTGGGCGTTTAAACCGCTGTCATTATTCTGAACACTTTTTTTATCAGATACTGTTGGAAATATGTATATACTTAATAGTCTAGTATGTACCTATTTGCAAGACATAGACACTATATGACACACTTATTATACCAATTTCTAAATAAATGTATTAAAAAAAGCGTTGAGAATAATGACAGCGGTTCAAACGCCCAAATATTTACCCAAATACAACTTCCAACTTTCTCTCTGTGGACTTCAGTCCCCAGGCATAACGGGTGTCCTCGAGATCCCTAACATCGTTTGTCATAAAATCATTTGCCCGAACTGTTTTGTCCTAATGGGCATTAGCCCTAACGATCACTTGCCATAATTATCATTTCCCATAATTCTAAAATAGTCAGGAATCAATTAGGCAGAGTAGAAATCAAATAGGTTAGGTTAGGTTAGGTATATTTTATGACCAAAACAATCGTTTCTGAAATAAAATGTTTAGGGAAACTAAAAATATGGCATATGAGTTTTATGGCAAGTGGTCATTATGACATAAAACGTTAGGGAATATAAAAATAGGTGATAAAACTTTAAGGATCCAGATATAGATCCATTGCGGCACTGGGTGAGACCATAGAATAGGTAATACTTAGTGCTACGTATAGAAGGTCCACACTCGAACAAAGGACATGTTTGGGTTTAATAATTGCGGTCTCTTTCTGTCGTTACCTTCTTGCACGCGAAATTGACACTTATTGCATGATCCTAGCGTTCAATAGACGCCACTGACTCAACACTGGTTTTGCTGGTTAGGGTTGTCACTCGGCGATATACAGGTTGAGTAAGAATTTTAAATTTATAATTATGATACAAAATTAGGGTTCTTACCTATAGAGGGCCTTGCTATTGCGATGGGGAACTTCTTTGCGTACTCGGCCACTAAGTCTTCGGTTATTGCCTTCGTGTAAGCGTAAGTGTTGGGCTCCGAAGCGATCAGTCTACAACAAAAAAAGAAAGCTTTCAAAAAAGTGAAAATGAAAATTTTCAGGAAATATTTAACAGGCGCTTTCAGACGTGTATGCCCGACTACTGGTTAAAATATTAATGGTAAATTTCGGGCCACCCTGTATAAATATAAGTGAGAAACACGAAAGTTTAAAACCCAGAAACTCACTTCGGCTCCAGATAATCCAGCATGTCATCATCCATCCACCGGACAAGGTCCATGATCCGGGCGGGCTTATGCACGGCGGGGTAAAGCTTCTCTTCCAGTACGTCGAGGTCGCAGCGGCAGTATGCCGTCGACAAGTGGACGAGGACCTGCGAAAAGATGTATGTATGTATGTATGTATGTATGTATGTATGTAACTCTTTATTGCACAAATAATCATGACAAAATAACAGACAAAACAGAACATAAATACCATCGCGAACAGGGATTGTTGGGCCACTTACCTATGTTTGTAACTTGGTCGTGTAATACTAATCCAATAGCTGACATCTAGTCGGTAAATTGCGAACAGTGGCAAGTGGCTCAACACTCCCGGTTCGTAACTGTATATATTTGTCTCCGGAGTCGCTGCTAAAGACTGTGGTGGTACCAGGATCGCATAGACAGCAGGAGCCCACGTACCGTCGCGAACAGGGATTGCTGAGCCACTTACCTATGTTTGTAACTTGGTCGTGTAATACTAATCCAATAGCTAACATCTAGTCGGTCACATCGGTCATTGATTACACGTCTAAATTGCGAACAGTGGCAAGTGGCTCAACAATCCCGGTTCGTGACTGTACTTTATGCAAGGCAGCGTGATACAAAGAAACGGGAAAAAAATGTAAATTATTAAAGCGAGAAATATTGTAGATCCAGTGAGTAAACCCTAGTACTTAAGCTGTCACTTAATAGAACTGAAGTTATCATAGATTATTTAACAAAGTGTATTCTTTGAGGGATTTTTCATTCAATAAGAGAAATTAATGGCTTTCTTTTTCTTTTCAAATATTGTAAACTGACTCCTTATAATGGGCCATTTAACCCCCTTTCTGTTTCACTCGAATTTTCGTAACATGTTGTATATTACCTCTAGGTTCTCCATCTTCTCCGCCAGCCGAAGAACCCGGAGTGTGCCGGTGGTGTTCATCGCCACCGCGTCCTTCAGTTTCATGTCGAATCTGGAACATGTTGTTAAAACTTTGAACAGGTTGTTAAAACTTAGAACAGAATGTTAAAACCTAGGTTGTAAAAACCGAGAACAGGTTTTTAAAAACTGGAACAAATCGTTACAACCTAGAATAGAACGTTAAAACCTAGGTTGTTAAAACCTGGAACAAGTTGTTACAACTGAGAACATGTTGTTAAAACCTGGAAAAAGTTGTCAAAACCTGGAGTGGCTGGCTGATCTAAAGCCTCTTTGGGGCGGCCAACCGGCACTGAATTTAATATTACCCCTGATTCTTCACCACGCAAAAAAGGCGCACCTAAGACGTCGAGTTGCGGAAACCAGCCCGTCCTACAATTACAATTACAATTACCCCTGATTCGCAATCCAGGAGTTAGTTTTTTTGTAATTGTTTTACGTGCAATCAAGAGTCATACAATACAATACCTACATCAAGACTCGCCATTCCCTAGAGTGGAGAGGAATACCCACTAAAACCCAACAGCCCTCGTGACCGTTGGTGAGAATGCTACAGGACACTTCCGCGACACCCGAAGGTCAACCAGTTTTAATCTGGGCCCTCATTGCTTTGTAATTGGAGTGTGCTCTCCATTCTCTCTGCTTTATTATTTAGAGCGGGCTCTTCTCTAGACAAGGGCAGGCTCTCCTGTAGACAGAAGCGGGCTCTCCTCTAGACAAGAGCAGGTTCTCCTGTAGGCCAGCTTACCTGACACAAGCTGCACTGTGGAACACGACATGACACCTCCTTTGCAGCTCCTGTCTATCATCATTGCTGAGCCCCAGCTCTTCTTCCAAGATGTCTCCCGGCACGAGGCGGAGCTTGCTGAAGACCTCTGGCTGCTTCTCGCGTAAGAGGCTGAAGATCTGGAAGGAAGAAAGGAAAAGAAAACTAAGAAGAAAGAGTTAAGAAGCTGGAGAGAGGTCTTTTGCTAGCCCTTTCTGATAACAATAATTTTAAACAAAAAAAAACCGACTTCAAATTTGGGCTATACTGAAAGCATTTGTCTAATAATGAGGGTGACCTTCCATCACCAGCAGATTAACGGATTAACTTTTAAGTTAACTTAAAAAAGGTTAACGGGCTCATTAACTTCCGTTAACATCCAGAAGTCCGTTAATCGCTAATCCAATGCCTAGTATTCATTGCATGGCACCACGGCGCTTTAAGAAGTTTAAGAAAATCAGGTTCAGTTTTTGCTTGTCAAAAAATAATTTTAAACAAAAAAAAACCGACTTCAAATTTGGGCTATACTGAAAGCATTTGTCTAATAATGAGGGTGACCTTCCATCACCAGCAGGCCTCACTAATTACTGAAATTATAATTTCCAGTCTGCAAATGCTGCTTTAACTCCTAAGCATTAAGGAGTTGACCTTCCATCATCAGCTCAGTCATATTTTTTTACTGCCAGATGTAAATACTGGTGTAGCTTTGAAAAATGTACTAAAAACATTACCTGTGCCAATAAAATTTGAGGGTTGCCCTCGATTTCCCTCATATTCCATCATCAGAAGATCTATGTATAGAAGAAGAAGATAATTATAAACTAATATTTTATATCTTCATAAGTGCAGACCCTTATAGATAATAGAATTAATAGCTGAATATGATTTGCATATTTAAACTCTATTCTCGGTAAATACTGTAATTTTTTTTATAAAAAATTGTAATATCATATCTGACAAATCTGTCACCAACCACATTATTTCGCTTTATCAAATTGCCGTAGCTGTTCAAAAATACATAAATAAAAAAATATTTAAAATACTTTAAAAACGCTACAGGTTTAAGAAAGTAACTCTATTTGATCTGAAGTATTATCTCTTAATGCTAACGGAAATCAATAGAAAAACACTACATAATTTGATATTTTTTCCATGCTTTAGAAATTCATTGTACCAAAATAACAATTTACTTTATCTGCATACTCTACCACTGACAATGTCATATCATGCATTTAGTTCAAAATTATTATGAGCTCAAACCCTTTCTAAACGCGGTTTGATAATACCACAGTGCAGGTCAGGATTTTAAGCCACAACATTGAAAGAGGTTGTCAGTTACCGTCCCCGGAATCTAGCGTTCGCGAAGCAACTTCTCCATTGGAGAAGTTCATCAGAACTAAGTACAGTCACGAACAGGGATTGTTGAGCCACTTGTCACTGTTCGCAATTTAGACGTGTAATCAATGACCGATGTGACGGACTAGATGTCAGCTATTGGATTAGTATTACACGACCAAGTTACAAACATTGGTAAGTGGCTCAACAATCCCGGTTCGCGATGTTACCTTGTTACTACACAGTTCCCGTAGCCGCTCTTCGCTGGAGACGCCGCGCTTCTTACGTAGCAGAATGTACACGGTGCTCAGGTCTGGGCACGAGCGAAGCAGTTTCTCCACTAGCACCTGCATGGAGAATATTCATCAGTTTGAAAGAAAGTTATTCAGATTTCAATGTATAGTGTTCTTAGCTGTTAAAATACCGCAAAAATATTTATTTCTACTCCGTTTATTCTGTTTTTTATTCCATTAGCTTAATTGTTTATCGATACTGGTTGCATTCCATACCACCAGCAGTCCTTCCGTCAGTCCCTCAACTGTCCAATATTAATCGACGCCTCTGTTCCAGTGTTGCCAACCCCAGCATAGAGCAAAACTGTAGATATGCTCGAAAAAAACTGTAGAAAACTGTAAATGTCAAATAAATACATAAAAACCGGCCAAGAGCGAGTCGGACTCGCGCACGAAGGGTTCCGTACCAAAAACAGCAAAAAAAGTTTTTCTATGGCTTAAAATACGTGTAGAAATAAATTGTTAAAATAAAAAAAAAAATTTTTACCTAAACCGCAATGTATAAAAGGCAAAAAATAAAAGTTCTAGATTTTTATTTTAGAAATGTGTGCTGCAGCGTCGGACATAATAACTAAAATGCAACTGAAAAAGGTCCATCTCCGCGGTAGCACTCATTTTAAAAATATTGATAGGTCGATCATTGCTTCCTGGTGCAGAGTAGTAGGTTTTACCATAGCTGACTTAATTTTTACTCAAAAAACTGTAGATTTAGAGGCCTAAACTAAATACTGAGAGAATTTCCAAAAAACTGTAGATCTACAGTTAAAACTGTAGGGTTGGCAGCACTGCTCTGTTCACACTTTTACCTTTCCAACAAATCCTGTAGCTCCTGTAATAAGGATGTTCTTCCCAGAATAGAACTTGGCGACAGAGGGAGCCATCTCGAAACTGAAGACAAGGCAAAATAATTAAAATAAACGGCAAAATAATTAAAATAAACGGCAAAATAATTAAAATAAACGGCAAAATAATTAAAATAAACGCAAAATAATTAAAATAAACGGCAAAATTATCGTAATCGATAAATCACAACAACTGTGTGCCAATTGTTGCTTTAGTGGAGTTATGGCGGAACAATAGAATGTTAAAGAACTTAATTGTTACTTTTAATGGCATTATGTATGTATGTATGTATGCATAGGGCATACGGGCCACCAGCCGTAACCCCAAAATGCCGCCACCGGCAATATTGGCATATTTCCTGTTATTTAGCCTAAGATCTCGCCATACAACGACCTTCACCGAGCTGGTTAATGGTCATTTTTTATGTATGTGTATGTTATTTATATGTATGTTAATATATCAAAGAATATATTGCATATGGGTTGCCTGAAAGGAAAGGAAACACTTAACCAACCTAACTTTTGCATAATTTTACTACAGGCTGCATACTTTCGATTGGTATAAAATTTATCTATTATTTTATTAACCAAACTGGTGAAAAAAAAAATATCCTGGACTGAAATTTGCTAGGCAACCCATATGCAATATATTCTTTTATATATTAACATAGATACATGCATACATACTATCGAACCAACTGATTCCTGACCCACCGCAGAACGTTGTCACAATAAACGTCATAAAGATTTCCTTTGTCAAGCAATGGAATGTCACTATGACGTTCACTGTGAATAGGTTCTATGGTGGGTCAGGAATCAATTGGTTCGATGGTACATACCGTCACGCCTCTTTCCCACAAGGGTAGGCAGAGACCACTTTGTTCTACTTGCTACGATCCTGACATACCTCTTTTGCTTCATCCACGTTCATTAGTTTCTTCAAAACTCAAACCGGTGAAATATTTTTAAGGAAAAATAAAAATTCATTAAAAATACCCTGGACTGAAAGCTAGGCAACCCATAATATGCAATATGTTCTTTGATATATAAAATTACATAAAAAATGTGTTTGATCCATTAACCAGTTCGGTGAAGGTCGTTATGTAGCGGGATCCTCTACTATGTAGTTTTCATACATTTTATATGGACTCGCCGCACCAGACACTAAATTAAAAACAAGTGGTTGTCGTGTGCTGTGACCTTTAAGGTCACAGCACACATATCAACTCGGAAAGGTATCGCCACCGTATCGCCTCGAGTCGTTCAGTATTGTTTGTATGAAACTCCCTACTGCAACGCACACTAATCGGAATCGTAACGTAACCGCCTCGCCTCGGAACAGGCTCCGAACCGCGATGCGGTGCGTGGTCAACTTGCAGTACCCGCGCTTACGGCTCGTCGTCCCCGCGCTTACGTCTCTCCGTACGCGAGCTCACGTCTCTTCGTCCACCCTTGCCCCTGTCCTTGTCAGCCAGCGGTCGGCGAGCCGTAAGCGCGGTGTCGCCTAGCCGTAGCCGAGTTGACGTACAGGAGCTGCTGATACGCTTACGTTACGTGCATACGTTGGGTTGAGGCCTGGTTGATGGCGAGGCGAAAGGCGATACGGTGACGATCCTTTTCCGAGTTGATATGTGTGCTGTGACCTTAACTACTTTTGTAGCTGCGTTTATAGACTACTGGCCCATGTTGAAAAAAATATAGGTAATCTGAACCACCAGGTGACCTATCTAGAACGATATAAGAACATAAAATAATAAGATTCAGCACTATGCCGTCACTTGTAAGTTGTAAGCTGTCCAACTGAGTGCAGGTGAGAATTCAAAAGTACAACCCTCGATTATTTCCCCTTGTCGCATGATTTTTGTACGGCGTTGCGGAATAATGGATTAGAAGCAGTATTTAAATAATATGAAACTGGTGCTGTATAAAATAGTGAGCCACAAAGTCGAATTTCTACTATTCCCAGGGTAAATTTGCTCGTTTGATTTTAAATTTTTTTCAAAACGCAATGAACGTGTTAATTGACACTTATTTATACAAACAGTCGCATGCATAAAAAAATAAATTGATTCGTTCTAATAATTAAAAAAAAATGAATAATAACATCGACACAAGCCATAAATAAGGTCTTGGGGTCGATTGAACTTAAAAATACATACATACATATTCGCACGCCTGTATTCCCAAGAGGGGTAGGCAGAGCACATGAATTCAAAAAATCAGTGCCACGTTTAACAATTTTAGGGTAATCAGATGGTTAAACGTGATATTGCAGAGGCAGGTTGCTAGCATCGCCCACAATACACTAACCCATTCCCAGAGTCGACTCTTACGACACTCACGGGAAGAAAAGGGGAGGTGCTATTCTAACCCGGCACCACACGGGCCTAACATAAATATATCTTAACTTATTTTCTTATTTAGGTTGCGATATACTTTAGTCACTAGAAGATTTGATTTGGCCACTCTTTAGAAAGTTTAGAACATGGCCGATCTGGTCGATATACATTCATTGAAGGCCCCTTCGACCGACTTGCCCTGCCACACTTCCCTTGTAAGTTTGTTTACAGAGCCTTGCTTCATCCATTCTCTCCATGTGCCCAAACCAACGCAACATACCTTTCTCTATCCTTGTCGTAATACTCTCTTTTGGACCACACTTCTCTCTGATCACACTATTACCCACTGTTTTTCTGTGCGAATTAAATCACTATATCTTTTTATAACACTATTATCATATCACGTAAAAAGTCACAGAGCGATAGCACGAAAAAATACTAACTTTCCATATAATGGTTAATGAGGAAATCACTTTTTTGTCTCCTGAAAAGTCGGTTAAAAACACAACGACTTTCAGGAACAGCGAAAAAATACCGGTACCTAGTTCACAATTCACAACTGTCTACAAATTGTAGCTTTTGTGAAGTAACGGGAGAACAATAGAATGTTCAAGTATTTAGATGCTTAAAATAGTGGTCATTGAATCCTATTATCTATAGCCTATTTTTAATACATATTATGTACGAGCTGTTACCCGCGACTTCGTCTGCGCAGAATAAGTATTTCGGATTGCGTGGCGTAGAATAGAACTAATATTATGGCATTAAAATTATCACACAAATAATTTTTGAATCGCATTTGACAAATATAACAGCTTTTTTAACAAACGTCAACGACGTCTGCCCGTGTTCGGGTCGCGCACTCAGCGACGCGTGACGTTTGCCCCGCGCATGCGCGCCTCTTCAACGGTTTTGACAGCGGACGCCAAAGCTCGGAAATGGTAATTTTACCCGACTTACTTGAGAATTATCGTCGTATATTGGATAATTCACAGAATATCATTACAATTTGTAGCCTATGTGTTATTCTGATGTATAAGCTACATTATTGTAAAGTGTCATTAAAATCCATTCAGTAGTTTTTGCGTGAAGGAGTAACAAACATCCATCCATCCATACATCCATCCATCCATCCATCCATACATCCATCCATCCATACTCACAAACTTTCACGTTTATAATATTAGTAAGATGTCAGCGGAAAATAACAAGACCCGTAAGTTTATTTTACGATTTTTTTCTAAAATTGATAAACTCTTACGGATTTTAAACGAGAGACAAATTGTATTATTTTACGGCTGCGGTAAATTAATCATATTTAAGTTATGTTAGTTTAGCTCAGACTAGCTGTGCGCGCGACTCCGTCCGCGTGGAATAGTGACTAATTTCCCCCGTTTTTTCCACATTTTCCCATATTTATTCGCTCCTATTTGTCGCAGTGCGATGTTATATAGCCTATAGCCTTCCTCGATAAATGCTCTATCCAACACAAAAATAATTTTTCAAATCGAACCAGTAGTTCTTGAGATTAGCGCGTTCAAACAAACAAACAAACAAACTCTTCAGCTTTATAATATTAGTATAGATTAGGTTAGTTTCACTGAAGTTAGTTTAGGTTAGATTACATTACATCTTGTAAAAATGTGGGCGTAAAAACATGTTTTGTTTCTCGTTTGGAATCTTACAAAAGTTTATAAATTTTCTATGGAATTTATAAACTTCCGGATTTTGATATTTTCCGGGGACATGTACTATCGAACCAACTGATTCCCGACTCACCGCAGAACGTTGCCACAATAAACGGCATAAACATTTCCTTTGTCAGGCAATGAAATGTCACTGTGACGTTCACTGAGAATAGGTTCTATGGTGGGTCAGTAATCAATTGGTTCGATGGTACAATCACGCCTGTATTCCCAAGTGGGGTAGGCAGAGCACATGAAACGTTACATAGAAAAACCATGGCTATTCCATGTACCTACCGTGTCCACTTTCGGCATAGTTTTAGGTTTAATATGACGAAAGAGGCATAAGTGACAGGTTGCAATTAGCGACGACTTACATTCGATGAAACTTAGGCGCTGCGCAGACGACAGACTTTTGTGCGATCGAGTCTGCGGAGCAATAAAAATTCTGAATCGAAACTGTCTGCGCGCCATTCAGAGATTTTATTGCTCCGCAGACTCGATCGCACAAAAGTCTGTCGTCTGCGCAGCAACTTAAAGGCACGTGGGAAAGATCTTACGAAATCTCTCAATTTCCTCTAAGCTTATCCATGACGTATCATACCTTTTTGAAATTGGCATAATATACGTGGGTGAAATATTCACCCACGCAAGTTTTTAAAGTACCTAATTATTTTTTGTTCGATCTAGTGTTTTTTGTTCAGGGCAGGTGATTAAAGGCCAACTTATTGTTTTTGTTGATAAATGATCACTTATTTTAACAATCAATCACGTTTCATTTGTATCTCTCACACGTTTTAAACAAATTAACACAGGTATTGTTAAATTTAACTATTTTTGATAATGTAAAAATAAAAAAAAAATAGGATAAAGAGCGTTCTAAACAAATTACGGCACTGAACGGGCGAAGTTTGAAAAAATCTAAATTGGCAATATCTCGAAAACCGTCCAATTTTTACTGAGGTCATGTTAGGTTAGTTCGATACCTCTTGGATCGACCTACCTCCAGTGAGCCGCGATTTATGGGACACCCTGTATAATCATTAATACACGTTATTTAAATCACATATTTAATTAACGTTATACGTAATCATAATCATCGTTATATGCATACAATGATAGGAATTATATTAAACTTAAACAACGTTATTCTAAACAAAAAATATATGAAGTTATATCAAAACGTTTGTTATACACATTGAACGGTATACAAAACTATACAATATGAGCGTATATATTATGAATATTATACTATAAGTTATGTCTTTTATTACTTACCCAATTTTGCCATTTACTTTATTGAAAAAAAAGCCTTTTTTTTATTTTGGCTACCATCAGGCCTTATACATATTGAAAAAGTGAAATTAGTACTTAAAGACAATTGGTGAGTAATATCCGTTTTGCATAGAAAAGGCAAGGGTGAGAAAAACAACAGTGTTCTACTTAATATGTAGACACTTCATTATACAAACTAGTACATACATACATACAATAACGATTGTTGCCAAACGAGGTAGACAGAGCACACGAAACGTGACTCTGGTAAAACCATGATTAGCTAATTGGGTGAGAACAAAAAAGTTGCACCTGCGTTAAAGTGCGTTAAATCGTGATTATAATTACATCAAACTTTTCCGTTGTGACACGAAAATTAGCTATCGGGGGGCACGGCAGTGCCCCCACCAAGTCGAGCGCAAAGCAAGCACTGCCGTACCATCCTTTACTGGAACCATTTCGCGGCATTTTCAGGCCCCTATTTGAGAACCTCTGGATAACACTAGGACGCTGAAATTTTCGTCATCTAGTGAGCTATAACCACATACTTAAAATTCAAAATTTCAAGTCTGTAGGTAATTCAGTTCCGAAGTTAAGCGAAAGCAAAGTTTCGCATTTTCGACACTCACTCACTCACTCATGATCATCAAAATAGAACTGGTACTTCCCGTTAACTCAGAGAGCTGAAATTTGGTACATGGTTAGGGATTAACGACTACATAAAGGGAAAAATGTAAAAACTAGGATAATCGAAGATCTGGAGTACCTGGTGAAAACACTAGAGCCCAACCAAACTACTATAGAGATCGACACACTTCTTTTACAAAAAATATTCAACTTAGTGGGTCGCTTCATTTGATGTCAAAAATCTGAGGTCTGAAGTATCTGATGAAGACCCTGAGCTACTCTGGTACATAAAAAAAAATCGACTGTAATTGCAAAAATCCAGCGTAGAGAGACACATCTTCTAATTTAAGGACCGCGAATGGGCAATACGAAAAACTGTTCCTACTGTACGAGATCAAAACCGGAAAAAAGAAAAGAAAGATAATTTTCAAAAATAAGTAAATGTGTAAAATAAGAAAATCTAACATTATTAATGAATATGCTCACGTTTCTACAAAAAGAAGTGAAATCCCATCAAAAACATTCTGTAAAAAATCTACCCAAGTCTCGTTGACGCTGCTTGTTTATCTCTAAAAAGTAATGAAATCTAGACATAGTTGTGCCAAGTCTCAGGTTCCTTACTGCGTTTTCTTTATTATTATAGTTAATGTTGTGTGACTTGGCCGTTGAACACTTTATACCAATTACCCATACCAGTATGGGCTATTATCTCGCGTAACAAATAAGGTAGTTGCAACATTACATGTTAAAAAAATTGACTTGTACCGACTAACGTATACAAAATGTTCAACGGCCAAGCCACACAACTTTAACTATAATAATAAAGAAATCGCAGTAAGGAACCTGAGACTTGGCACAACTATGTCTAGATTTCATTACTTTTTAGAGATAAACAAGCAGCGTCAACGAGACTTGGGTAGATTTTTTACAGAATGTTTTTGATGGGATACGTTTATACGTCTACCAGAACTTAAGACGTAGTTAGGTAGTTTGGTTAAAAATATCTTCGATTTGCACCACACCACACCAAGCTAGTTGAGTGAAATAAGAGCGGGCACCAAAAAGTTGCATTCGCATTAAGATGCTTTAAGTCGTAGTTAAAAATTCTGGTAGATGTATAAACGTATAGCTAATTTTCGTGTCACAACGGAAAAGTTTGATGTAATTATAATCACGATTTAACGCACTTTAACGCAGGTGCAACTTTTTTGTTCTCACCCAATTATGTCCACACCAGTACGTCTAGTGTGTTCATTTCGGTGGTGCAGTCGTTAACGAATTCGTTTGAGAGTTATCGCAAAATTGTATGGAAAGCGAGACAGCGCCGCCAGCGGAACGTTTGCACAACTGCCACGGTCGACAAGTCTCCATACATTCCGCGACAACTCGCAAACGAATTCGTTAACGACTGCACCATCGAATTGAACACACTAGACGTACTGTGCGCTTTCACGTTCACCTTGCGTCTTCCTCAACGCATGCCCGTGCAACCACAGCGCATGCGCTGAAACTAGATCCGTCCTCAATGAAGACGCGCTGGCGGCATGCGCTGTGGTTGCACGGGCATGCGTCAGAGGAAGACGCAAGGTGAACGCGAAAGCGCACTGGTGTGGACATAGCTATTACGACTCTTTCTCGCTTTGCAGCCACTTCTGGCATAATTCTAGGTTTAAGAATAGTTGGAAGAGATATAATAGTGACAGGTTGCTAGCCTGTCGCCTAAATCATACCTAAAGCTCCTTAGTCGCCTCTTACGACATCCACGGAAGAAATGGAGAGGTGTTATTCTAAACCCGACACCACCCAAGGATGAAATTAAGTCTTGGAATAATTTACTCAGTAAGGTCCTGCGCAGACGACAGACTATCCGCGACGGACTTTTTAGTCTGTGAAAATAGAACCTATGGAATTATATGCAGTAAAGCACGCGACGCGCAAAATTCTGGCGCACAATGCATACAATCGACGCAGACTTTTTGTGCGCCGCAGACTCGATCGCACAAAAAGTCTGTCGTCTGCGCTGCGCTTAAAGCACACGACGCACAAAAAGTCCGACGCACAATGCATACAATCCTAGCAGACTTTTTGTGCGCCGCAGTCTGTCTGTCGTCTGCGGTGCCCCTAAAGAGTGATATATTCCAACAAAAATTTGATCCGTGCGATGTCGAGTTTAGAATAACAGAATAACACCTCTCCATATCTACCGTGAATGTCGTAAGAGGCGACTAAGGAAATAGGTTTAGGTATGCTTTAGGCGACAGGCTAGCAACCTGTCACTGTTATACCTGCCAACTAAAAACCAAAAATGCTAGATGTGGCCACGTGTCAGTCTTGGTTTTGTCTACCGAACGTTTCCTGTACTCTGCCTATCCCATTTGGGAATACAGGCACGATGTATGTATGTATGTATGTACCTATATATGTATATTTTCGTGGAGTTGGCCCCAAAATTATACATAAATAAACATAACCGTCACGCCTTATTCCCTGCGGGGTAGGCAGAGACAATAGGGCGCCATTCGCATCTATTCTGACATACTTCTCTCGCTTCACTAACATTCATCACTCTCGTCATACACGCTCGACGGTTTCCGGTACTCCTGATTTGAGCTTTATTTAGTACATCGCCGATCTGGTCGATATACGTTCCACGAGGGCGCCCTCGACCGACTTGCCCTAACACACTTCCCTTGTAAATTTGCTTACATATCCTTGCTTCATCCATTCTCTCCACGTGCCCAAACCTTATCCAAAATTATAGTGAAACCGAATTCGAAAAACAATTGCGCAACGGCCTCAATCGCCTCGCCTGCTCGCGTCTTGCATCGAATGATTCGAATTCGAAATTTGAATATTTATCTTCTTCTTTCAACCGTCATTTGTTTTTAAGATGTCCTAACACTAGTGTCCGACCGAAGGTACAATTTTGGCCGAAGCCGAAGCCGAAGCCGATTTATCAGCTTTCATCAAAACCTTCGGCCGAAGCCGAAGCCGAAGCCGAAGGTGTGCTGACCCCATGTTGACATTAAGAAATACGAGAATTTGCTAATAGAAAAAATACGGCAGTAAATTATGCGCAGTTTTCGTTTCTAAATCAAGTGTGACTATGTTGTTATGTTATGTGTTGTCAGTAATTTATATAATTAACTGCAAGTAATGCGATCGGGCCGGCGAAACGCTGCTCTGCTAAGCGCTGCGCACTATCCGTCTCGCTCTGGCATCGTTTGTTCAATTTCAAATCACGATTTGCAAACCTTCGGCTTCGGCCAAAGCTTCGGCCAAATTTTGGCCGAAGCCGAAGGTTTGGCCGAAGGTGGTACTTCCGAAGGTGGCCGAAGCCGAAGCCGAAGCCGAAGCTTCGGTCGGACACTACCTAACACACATACATCACACATACATATTCTCACGCCTGTATTCCCAAGAGGGGTAGGCAGAGCACATGAATTTAAAAATCCAGTGCCACGTTTAGCAATTTCAGTGCAACCAGATGGTTAAACGCGATATTGCAGTGACAGGTTGCTAGCCCATCGCCCACAATACACTAACCCTTTCCCAGAGTCGACTCTTACGACACCCACGGGAAGAAAGGGGGAGGTGCTATTCTAACCCGGCACCACACGGGGAAGATGTTCTAAATATGAATGAAGTTCAATTGGGAACCACACATACCTGCATTCCCAAACGGAGTAGGCAGAGTTCACGAAATAGTTAGGTTTAAGTATATTTAAGGACTTTAGGCGACAGGGCAATAACCTGTCACTATTATAGTTTCGATGAATAATATTCGATGAAAAGGTTGTCGAGAAAACCAGAGTCCACCCAATAGTACCACTGAACCAATTGATTCCTGACCCACCATAAAACCTATTCACAGTGAACGTCATAGTGACATTGCATTGCTTGACAAAGGAAATGTTTATAACGTTTACTGTGACAACCATCTTATAAATACGGATAACTCACGTTATAAATCGAGTTTAGCTCGACATGTTTCATGTTGATGAGTGAGTCTCACGGGAGCTTAATGTGTGACAACGTTCAGCGGTGGGTCAGGAATCAGTTGGTTCGATTGTACATTGTGAATTAAGGACCGTAAGAACGATATTACTAACGAGTCTGCTATAGAAGTCCGATGCTGCAAGCGGACGACGCAAGTTTCCGAAAGTTTCCAAAACTCTCGCGAAATGTCAAAAAGTTTCACAAAATTTCAAATTAAGAAACTTAAGGTTTCGTTGTTCACTTACCGTGTGTAGCCGTTATAAGTTATAACCACAGTGCGTTGGAGTATCACAAGCGACGCATCGCGGGGTGCGCATGCGTTGACCTAGGGAAGTTAGGGCTTGGACTGTGAGACGATAAAACGCCGCGTTTCGGACGCAGCGTTTTTAAAACGTTCCAAAAAAGCGTATACTGCGTGGCCGCTAATTGAATTTTAACCAATGGTCGGGTACATACATTCAATCATACCTGTATTTCCGATAGGCAGAGCATACGAAACGCGACATAGGCAAAACCATAGTTATGACTTTTTCGCGTCTGCAGCCACTTCTAGCATAATTCTATTTTAGTTTTTAAAATTGATGGAAGAGGTATAATAGTGACAGGTTGCTAGCTTGTCGCCTAAAGCGTACCTAAACCTATTTCTTTACTCGTCTACGACATCCACGGAATAAATAGAGAGGTGCTATTCTAGACACCACACAGGAAATATTTTGATTAAGTACATGCTCTTTAAAGTACAGACTAGAGCAAGTGTCCGAAAGTTTCCAAAACTCTCGCAAAATTTCGAAAAAGTTTCACAAAATTTCAAATTAAGAAACCTAAGGTTTCGTTGTTCACTTACCGTGTGTTACCGTTATACGTTAAAGTCACAGTGCGTCTGAGTATTGCAAGCGATGCGTCGGGGTGCGTATGCGTTGACCCGGGGAAGTTAGGTCTTGGACAGTGAGACGATAAAACGCCGCGTTTCGGACACAGCGTTTTAAGAACGAGCGTTTCAAAAAGAAAAATTGATCAAACGAGCGTTTCAAAAACAAAAATTGATCAAATGTCGATTTTTGCGTTTGTATCACAGACTTTATATCGAAATAGATTCCGCGAGTTCCTGCATTTGTATGAAACCAAGCGTGCCACTTTTTCTCTACCTACTGTAACGTCACATGGACACTTTAGTGATGGGAATTGACAGTCCGAGTCCGAGTGAAACGGAGACTAGCGGAGTCTTTCAAGTTTGATTATTCCTGTCCACTTATGATTGACATGACTGTCACAATATAGTATAAATAGTTCTCAATTTAAAGTATGTAATTGTTTTCGGATTCGTTGCGTCGTTAATTGCAAAATCTGACCTGTTCGTAGTACTTAGGTACTTACTATTACGTATTTTGTGACCACAACGTCACGGTGACGACAAAGTACTTAGTTATTTTTACTTCGGATTAAAAACGCAGCGTTTTCAGCAACCAACTTACGCACCTTTACATTCAATTCAAAATCATGCTCATTTATGACTTGCATATAATCTGCATGAATACATTTATTACTTCTGACGTCATTTTAGCACGATCGTTCCTCTCTTTCCACTCGTTTGTGTGCGAAAGAGATGGCATGTACCATGTACACCTTTACCCCCTTTCTTTCATTTCTCACCGTATTATTATTTAGGAATATTTGACATACATACAAACGACATACAGCCTGTTCCGAAATAACGTAGGTAGAGCAAACAAAACATGGTATAGACAAAACCATAAATATCTCACGTTCTGTAGCCACTTCTAATATAATTTTTAGGTTTAAAATGGGGTTTTAAAGCAACCCCGTGTGGTGCCGGGTTAAAATAGCACCTCCCCCTTTCTTCCCGTGGGTGTCGTAAGAGTCGACGCTGGGAAAGGGTTAGTGTATTGTGGGCGATGGGCTAGCGACCTGTCACTGCGATATCACGTTTAACCATCTGGTTACCCTGAAATTGCTAAACGTGGCACTGGATTTTTGAATTCATGTGCTCTGCCTACCTCTCTTGGGATTACAGGCGTGAGAATATGTATGTATGTATGTATTTTAAAGTGACAGGTTGCTAGTCTGTCGCTTAAAATATACCTTGACTTATTTCCTTAGGCGCTTTTTACGACATCCATGGAAGAATTGGAGAGGTGTTAATGTTATTCTAAACTTGATATCATTATTACCTACAGTAGTAAATGAAACAAACAATTCAATAAAAACTGTTTAATGAGTACATACAATTCATTAACATTAATTTACATGAGGTAAATAACAATTATTACTAAAAGATAAACATTCATTTATTTTGAGTAATAAACATTCAGTTGTAATAACTATTGCACATAAAAAGGTATAAGTTTAGGTACAGTCACGAACCGGGATTGTTGAGCCACTTGCCACTGTTCGCAATTTAGACGTGTAATCAATGACCGATGTGACCGACTAGATGTCAGCTATTGGATTAGTATTACACGACCAAGTTACAAACATAGGTAAGTGGCTCAACAATCCCTGTTCGCGATGGTACAGGGTGGCCGGAAATTGACCGTAAATATGTTAACCAATGGTCGGGTATACGCGTCTGAAACGCCCTGTAAAATATTTAGTTTTTTTTATTTGGAGACAATATTTCATCGCTTTTCAGGTCAATGCCCTGTGTTATGCCTACTTTAAATATAAAATAAAAATAAATATAACTGGACAATTATTACACCAATCACCTAGTCCCAAAGTAGGCAATTTAAGGCCTGTGTTATGGGTACTATACTAGAGACCTTTAGGTACTTAAAAGATGGTAAACAATCTTAACGTGTCTTTTTATTTAAATGTATACTTTATAAATCAAAATCTTTACATTTTACAATTTAGGTATGAAAAAATCTTTTACTTTCATAATTGAATTGTATAGTGTAACGATTTTCATTTTTAGACTGTGTATTTCAATAAAAAGACATGTCAAGATTGTTTACCATCTTTTAAGTAGGTACCTAAAGGTCTAAAGTATAGTCCCAAAGTAGGCAATTTAAGGCCTGTGTTATGGGTACTAGACAACGGATCAACTTACTTATATACAGATAAACGTCCAAGACTCGAGAGCAAACATTCGTATTCATCATACAAACATCTGCCCCGACCGGGGATCGAACCCGGGACCTTAGGCTTCACAGTCAGGTTCTCTAACCGCTGGGCTATCCGGCCGTCAAACTTTACACGGCTCTGCAAGCCCGTTTTAGTCTGCACCCGCGATTGTTATTCCTGTTCGATGTTGATCGGTTGACTAAGAGCCGGGGTACAAAAGACAAGGCAATATTTCCAAAAAAAAATTGTTTTTTACATGAACATTCCAGAAACAAAACTTTACAGAAATTTCAGATGCGTATATCCGACCACAGGTAATTTTTTTATTGTCCATTGCCGACCAACCCGTATAATATTATGATTAGCACTTAACCTTATTTTTTGACATGATTATTTATAAAATTCAACAAATTGTAAATTTTGTACAAAACATAAAAAAAAAAATTGTACAGAACATTTTTTATTTAATTCATCAATTCCTTACTGATTTTGCATGCTTGCACGTAAAACATAAAAATATTGTTTTCTTGTTATACAGGGTGCAATTATATTCGTGATCAGAAAATAATTTTCAGTAATTGATGACACCAAGAAATATTAATCAGGGTGAATAAAGTTTTTTTAACAATCTTTCACTTAACTTAATCACCGATTTAGTAAACCATGGTTACCCTACTTCAGAGCCATGGCCTCTTTGGATCTTATAATGTAAAGACGAATACGATAGTCTAAAGAGGCACTTCGGCTTGCCTCGGCAATCTTCGGCTCGCTTCGGGCGATCTCCATTTGTCATCTGTAGCCGAGTTAAAGGGCTTGAATGGGCTTATCGCTTCGGACTTTAGTTAGTGACTATACTTTGTGGGTTTAGGTACTTAAATTAAAGTAAACCAACTTTATGTCAGATTTGACAGGTTAAGAACTTTTTTTTCCACCCAACTTTTTTCGGATGTTCAAATAGTTAAGCAAAGGAATCTTCATAATATTTATTGATCTGATGAACGTTAGTGTTCTAATTCCAATTGTTTCTGGTATTAGATAAATTTAGGCACCAAAAAAATATGTTTTTATTGTTTCCTTCCTTTGCTAAACTTTTTGAATATCCGAAAAAAGTTGGGTGGTAAAAAAAACGTTCTTAACCTGTCAAATCTGACATAAAGTTTGTTTTACTTTAATTTAAGTACCTAAACCCACAAAGTATAGAGTACTTTGCTGAGGAACTTTGCCGTAGTGAAGGGAAACGTGAAGTAGGGTGACCACACTTTCAATTATTTAATTCTGATCAATATACAATAAAGTCTATACCTATATTAGTAGGATCCCATCATTATATTTCTGATCACGAATTTGATGGCACCTTGTATATGACCACCATAGTAATAACTATCAAGTATGTATGCAACATTTCTATTCACATTACCCAAATGGCTTTTCCTAATGTTCTTTTTTTCTGAAGCCTATAACTACTATTTCAGCTTCTATTTCTACTTTATTTCGGCCCTGGCCAACGAAAACGTAACATAACAAACCTTCGTTTTTGTTTTGGTTCTAGTTGGAAAAAATGCTGCTGTGAATAGATGCTTCAGTAAAAAAAGACAGTTGGGAAAAAGTTTCAGAAAATGCGGACAGAAATTTTGGCACTAGGACTAGGATGTCACGATTTTTGGAGAAGTTTGAAGCAAGATGAAGAACCAACGTACTCGCGCCAAACAACCACTTTGCAACCTAGCGTGCAAAAGTAACATTTACAACACGTAGGAAATAAACATTTTCGCGTAGTAGTACAGGAAATATGCGCACAACGAGTAAATGATGATTTTCGTCACCAAGTCCAGGTAGTAAAGTCTGAAAAAAAGAGACAAGATAAGTCAACCAAAACATGAAACTACAAAGAGACTCACTTAAGGTAAACATGCCTCTGCTCAACACTGACCCAATACACGGCACTTGCAACCTTATGTCATAGAAAGACAGGTGACAGATGGGTCATCTACTGGGCGTTGAGGCGTAGAGAGTTGGTGCATTTATACTCCGTTTTTTTGGGTTGAGAATAAATTTTAACTGTCAAATCCTTACACATTTTTGAGTACTCCCAAGATATCGGCGCAAATTATGGTGATGTTTGATTTAAGAACATTATAACAAACAATGTTAAGTGTATTTGCATAAATCATTTCCAGTTTTACTAATGAATTGATTCCAGAGATAATTTCAAAATTCTCAACCCAAAAAAAACGGAGTATAGCTTACTTATAATGAAAAATGAAGATAACACATGTCTTATGTTAACAATTAAGTCCTCCCAGTAGGGGGCTACTTACTGCTTCAGCAGCCTCCTGGCTTGGGGCAGCGTGGAGGAATCTTCCTTAAGGCAATACTCGCGCGCCCCGCGGATGAATGTCCTCCTAGTAGGGGGCTACTTACTGCTTCAGCAGCCTCCTAGTAGGGGGCTACTTACTGCTTCAGCAGCCTCCTAGTAGGGGGCTACTTACTGCTTTAGCGGCCTCCTAGTAGGGGGCTACTTACTGCTTCAGCAGCCTCCTAGTAGGGGCTACTTACTGCTTCAACAGCCTCCGTTGCTGGGGACACGTGTCGTGGGACATTTGTCCCCTAGTGTATCCTTGGCTTTATTTAAACATGTCCTCCTAGTAGGAGGCTACTTACTGCTTTAGCAGCCTCCCAGTAGGGGGCTAGTTACTGCTTTAGCTACTTAAACATGTCTTCCTAGTAGGGGGCTACTTACTGCTTCAACAGCCTCCGTTGCTGGGGACACGTGTCGTGGGACATTAGTCCCCTAGTGTATCCTTGGCTTTATTTAAACACTAGCTTTCCGCCCGCGGCTTCGCCCGCGTGGAACTCGGTTATATTGCGGTATAAAGCACAACTTTACTATAAGAAAACTTCTCGTTTCAAACGACACACAGCGCCATCGATCTATCATCTATCTATCGATATCGATCTATTATCGATTGATATCAATCTATCAATCAAACTATATTTTTGTTTTCCCTCAGGAACATCAATTTTTTCCGGGATAAAAAGTACCCTATTATTTAATCCGGACTTCTATCTT
>BHDV01000009.1:355254-374359 GCA_005406045.1 Adoxophyes honmai
TTTAGCCCCTAGAGCTTAAAAAGGAGTTTTAGGCCCGCTATATAGGGACTAAAGAATCACTTTAAGAGCATGAGAAGTGAAATAATTATTTAAGTAATTATAATGAAATAAATTATTATTCGTAATCAATAATCGTGTTTGGCGAAATTAAATCACTTTTAAAAGTTTTTTGGCAGAGTAACAATTACCGCCATTTTTAAAGACGTAGAAATAGCCTCATTGACATTTTGAGGTTATTTTTACGTCTATAAAAATGGCGATAATCCTACGTTCACAAACACGGTGACTGGCTGTTTAAGGGGGTTTCTAAGGCCAATTAAAAAAATATTACTTTAGCCCCTAGAGATTAAAAAGGAGTTTTAGGCCCGCTATATAGGGACTAAAGAATCACTTTAAGAGCATGAGAAGTGAAAAAAAAAATTTTGCTCTAATGTCATTATTCACGGAGAAAACAGGGGACTACGTTTGTATGGAGAAGTGGTGCGACTCCTATCCTCTTAACGGACTTCTGGATGTTAACGGAAGCTAAGTCCGTTAACCTTTTTTTAAGTTAACTTAACAGTTAATCCGTCAAACTCTAAAACACGTAACTTCGTTAATTAACGCTTAACGGATTAACGAGTTAATGCCCAGCTATGTACCATCGCGAACAGGGATTGTTGAGCCACTTACCTATGTTTGTAACTTGGTCGTGTAATACTAATCCAATAGCTGACATCTAGTCCGTCACATCGGTCATTGATTACACGTCTAAATTGCGAACAGTGGCAAGTGGCTCAACAATTCCGGTTCGTGACTGTATGTGTCGTAGCCATATCGTAGATTTGCTCATTTCATGAAATGCTTGAGTACCTATTTCATGAAATGTTCGCATTTCATGATGTGGGCAACTCAATTTGACCAGATCATTAAATCGTCTAAGTTTCACGATTTTGTCATCCACGTTTGGCCGAATCGTAAGTCGTGGCCAATGGCCATATCGTAGGTTAAAATTTGCTCATTTCATGAAATGCGACCATTTCATGAAATACTCAATGAAATGGTCGCATTTCATGAAATGTTTGACTGTCTATTAGCCACATCATGATTTCATGAAATACTCACGCATTTCATGAAATGAGCAAATCTACGATATATACATATAGGTATGCTTTACTTTACATACCCAAGTCAATCGCCGCTCCCCAAGTTAGTGGGTTTCTCCCAGACTCTGTCAGGTTTACCACGACGATCTCTTTCGGCCTGCGGATAAAAAAACATATACATAAGTACAGTCACGAACCGGGACTATTGAGCCACTTGCCACTGTTCGCAATTTAGACGCGTAATCAATGACCGATGTGACCGACTAGATGTCAGCTATTGGATTAGTATTACACGACCAAGTTACAAACATAGGTAAGTGGCTCAACAATCCCTGTTCGCGATGGTACATACATATACATAGCTGATGATGGAAGGTCAACTCCTTAATGTTGAGGAGTTAAAGGATAATTCTTTCAATACTGAATGTACCTGCAGACTGGAAATTATAATTTCAGTAATTATTCAGGCCTGCTGTTGATGGAAGGTCACCCCCATACGACAAATGCTTTCAATATATCACATTTGAAGTCGGTTTTTTTTTGTTTCAAATTATTAAGTTTTTAACCGACTTCAAAAAAGGAGGAGGTTCTCAATTCAACCAATTTTTTTTATGTGTATGTTACTCGATATCTCGGAGACCCGTGAACCGATTTTCAAATATTTTTTTTAATCGGTAGGGTATAACTCCAAATTGGTCCCATTGGCACGAAACCAGGATCTGGTGATGGAATCTTGGAGAAATCGAGGAAACTCTTCAAATTTTATATGGAGGTGTATGGCGTTTTCGGTAATTTGTTGATGAAATCAATAATTTACATTCAGTAAACAGAATACTTTCAAAATATTGCTAATTTTAAGTCTGTTTTTTTTTGTTTAAAATTATAAGTCGGCAGGTATAATAGTATAACTAGGTAGCTAACCCGCCGCCTAAAGGCCCTGCTACAATCCACGCAGACTTTTCGTGCGCCGCAGACGCGATCGCACAAAAAGTCTGCGTGGATTGTATGCATTGTGCACCGGACTTTTTGTGCGTCGTGTGCGCTACTGCATATAATTCCATAGGTTCTATTTTCGCAGGCTAAAAAGTCCGTCGCGGATAGTCTGTCGTCTGCGCAGGGCCTATTCTACGTCGTATTAAATTTGAACAGTTTACAGTTGAACCTGTATACCTGTAACCTGTACACAACCACTTGGGGGCGTCCATAAATTACGTGAGGTGTTTTAGGGGGGGAGGGGGTTGAGTCAAATCTCATCTAATCTCACGTAAGGGAGGGGGGGTCACGGCAAATATCACGCAATTTTTTTCTTGTTTCAAACAAACAAGAAAACTGCTATTTTGGTCCATTTAATCCACAATGCCTAAGGTCTTAAAAAGCGAAGTGAGTATGCGGATGGCGCTTTACATTTGACACTTCATGAGTGTATTCGAACGAAGAAAAAATTTAGTTTTTTTTTTAGTTACTGCTTCATTTTGTTTTTTTGTTTTTACTATAACATTTTGAAAAATCTCACGTGAGATTTGGGGGGTGGGGGAGGGGGTTGAATATAATCTCACGACACCTCACTAAGGGGGGTGGGAGGGTCAGAAAATTGAAAAAAACACCTCACGTAATTTATGGACGCCCACTTACTTGTTGATAGCTGTGTTGTAGGCAACCAGTATACAACCATTGACGACAAAATCCACTGGAATGACATCGGCTTTCAGTGTCTCCTGAAAAATTAGACAAAAAAAATATTAGATAAAAAGTGTACTAAATGCACAAGTGAACTGTGAGGTGGCATTATCGAGTAGTTGACTAAAAAAAACTATTAAGTACGTCAGATAGATTTAAAAAAAATATTAGACACGTTTTTTTTTCTTTTATTTGCCAAACGAGATGAGGGTACGTACGATGCTTTTAACAGATAAAAAAATAAAATTGTCGAAGCGAAAAATATTGTAAACTAAGTAAGCTGCCACTTCTTAGGGCTGAAGTTATCATAAGGTAACGGCACCAGTAATGGACGGTTTAAGCTGACAAGCCCCAGTGATGGACACTTCATTCATAATTTAAAGACCATAGAGTTGTGAATTGGTTGTTGTAAAACAAATGACTTTTCCTTAGTGGGTAGTAAATAAGAGTCATTGTCCATTACTTGTTCTATGTCCATTACTTGTGACTTTACCTTTACTATTTAACAGATGTATTCTTTGACGGATTTTAAATTTTTCATTCAGAAAGGTATGCAAATAAGAGGAATGTTTTTTTTTTTCTTTTTTTAATACATACATAAATACATACATATTTTCACGCCTGGACTCCCAAGAGGGGTAGGCAGAGCACAAGAATTCAAAAATGCAGTGCCACGTTTAGCAATTTCAGGGTAACCAGATGGTTAAACGTGATATTGCAGTGACAGGTTGCTAGCCCATCGCCCACAATACACTAACCCTTTCCCAGAGTCGACTCTTACGACACCCACGGGAAGAAAGGGGAGGTGCTATTCTAACCCGGCACCACACGGGGTAGACTAATACTGTAAGATAATTAATGGCATTGTGGCGACTGTTTTGATTTGTATATAAGTATATTACTTAGGTTAAGTTATTAATAAGTATTTATGTTGGCTTCCGTTTTCCGGCATAGCTGGGACCGGAGCTGACAGCTGTCACGCGTTGGGCATTCTCTCTTGCGCTTTGGCTCGCAAACGGTCGGTTGTGTTTTCTCCTTAGCAGAGCATAAAAGTATATATAAATACTAGCTTTTGCCCGCGGCTTCGCACGCGTTAAATTCGGGCTAACAAAGAAGAGATTTCGGAATTATTAGTAGGAAGCGCCCGCCAGAATAGCCAGCATATAGTAGATTTTTTCCTACTTTCTCGACACTTATCGTCATATTTTGGAAAATTCAAACAAAATCTTTATAAATTGTAGCCTATGTGCTATTCTGATGTATAAGCTACATTACTGGAAAGTTTCATTAAAATCCATTCAGTAGTTTTTGCGTGAAGGAGTAACAAACATCCATCCATACATCCATCCTTACATCCATCCATCCATACTCACAAACTTTCACGTTTATAATATTTATTAGATTGTGTAAAGTGTAAAATATATAGTGTACATAGTTTATTCGTGATTTTTATTTGTGGGCTTATAATAACCCACAGCATAATAAGAAGTCATTTGACCTCCAGAAGCATGGTCCGTATGACGCCTTTTCCAGCCCCTACTAGCAGTCCAGTGGGTCCGTTGAGGTTGTCCACCCAACCAGGCATCGGCTCTTTCAGAGCTGCCGTCACTGAAAAAACGTTATAAAGCATATTCTCTTGAAAAATATACGGGCAACTCACGTTTTAAATCGAGTTTAGCTCGACATATCACTCATAGGGTTGTTTCACACGTACCACAACCACACGACAACCACAACCACACCACAACCACAACACGTGGTCGGGCGCATATTTTGTATGTTTAATAAATAGAACGATTCACACGGACCACATTTTGCAGTCATCATCGACCGCGTGTGTAATACGACCACATCGCAACCACAACGCAACTGCTAGCGACAACTGCTTACATTCTGAAGGCACCACAACGCAACTGCAAAATGCTGCTGCGACACTATTCACACGTAACCACTGCTTGGCCGCATTTTAACGCTGCGACGTGGTGTGGTTGTGGTACGTGTGAAACAACCCTTAGATGAAGGCCTACGACTTAACCCGTGACATGACAAGCTAAACTCAAATTAAAACGTGAGTTATCCATATATTTTTCAAGATGAGTGAATTGCACGATAGTTTAATGTTCTAAAAGCATATTCTAATTATTTTCTGTCTGTTATCACTCTTGCTCGTCAATTTTTTTTTCATATTGACATTTATTTTTAAATTGCATTGATGTATAATGTATTTTTTTTTTCTTTCATTCATTTTCCATTTTATTTTTATTTTGACATTTTTCATATAATTGTGACCTTTTTTAGTTATTTTTTTTTATTTGACTTATATGACGATCCTTTTGTGAATTTATTATATTTTGACATTTCAAATGTAATATGATTTCCAAAATGAAATAAAGATCTATCTATCTATTACAAGCGCGTATCCTATAGGAAAAAGGCCTAAATTTTACCCGCGGGAGTTATGGATAGTTCATGCCCCCGAGGGAGTTATGACTTTAGTCTTAAAATTTGCATAAGTTAATGGCGAATTGATAGTTTAGGCAAGATTTCAGTGTACATAGTTTATAGCTTTTGTAGTAGGAATCCGACAGATGTCAAATCAAAAGTAATGTACGCATTATTAACTTTATTAATTTAATAAAGTTAATAACGCGTGCGTGCGTTCTTATCTTCTTAGTATGTCACTTACAAAATAAAAGCAAAAGTCAATCGAAAACGAAGTCTAGTTGTTAGTTGCCGCTACTCACCGATAGATGGCCGTGCGATCGCGATGGGGAATCTACCCTCGTACTGCGCCACTAGTGCCTCCGATAACGACTTGGTGTATGCGTATGTGTTTGGTTGGGGATCTATGATTCTGCGAAAGAAAGTGATATTGTTTATGTTTTGTGAAATTATACGGTTACGGATCTTTAGATATGATGAGACTAGCGGCCGCCCGTGACATCATGCGCGTAGATTTCGGTTACTTACTTGACACTTCGTCGTATCCTACGAATAGGGGCGTAATTACCATTAATGCCTTTTTCCTCTTCTTTGATAACCGAATTCTGTATTTTTTTCTACATCTACTAGTCTTAAAAATATAACAGACTCATTTCATTTCGAAAAGTTATTCAAGTTTTTCAGATGAGCCACAATTGCCATAGCTCTATTTCTTCCGTCGAATAACGCCACTAACCGCCGGCCGCGTTCGCCATTACGCCCTTTTACACGCGGAGCGTTTGCGCATGTACTGGCCTAGGACGGTGTCGTTATAACTTTACGCCCCTTTTTCATGGAGATAACGTGTTTACGACACCATTTTTTATGGCATTAACTACATTACGACTTTTTTCCTCGTGAAAAAATAAAGTTTTTTTTTAAACTATCGTGATAAAAAGAATATTTTACATAAATTACATAAAAAATAAAAAATATATTTTACCATAAAAATTGTAGGGTGTCAAGTATTCTTACTTTTTAATTTTAGATTACTAGGTTTTACGCTGTTTTTTTTAAACAGTTTAAAGCGTCTCCTGTAAAATAAACTTTTTGTAGTTACGCCCCTTTTCGTAGGATACGACGATTTTTGAGCCTACTTTTAGTTTACCAAAGTATTTATTTATGCATTGACGATGTGAATTACTTCTATCTATTTAACATGTATGTGTGATTTGTAAATCAGGTGTGTGATTTCCAAAACAAATAAATCTAATCCAATCTAAGCTTACTTGGGCTCCAAATGGTCCAGGAGCTCGTCATCCATCCAATCCAAGCACGCCAGCAGCTTCTGCGGGTTGTGAGAGGCCTCATACACCTTCTCCTCCAAGACTGGGAGCTCGCAGCGACAGTACGCCGTCGATACGTGGACGAAGACCTTTGGAAAACATACATTGTTACACATACATACATATTCTCACGCCTGTATTCCCAAGAGGGGTATGCAGAGCACATGAATTCACAAATCCAGTGCCACGTTTAACAATTTCAGGATAACCTGATGATTAAACGTGATATTGCGGTGACAGGTTGCTAGCCCATCGCCTACAATACACTAACCCTTTCCCAGAGTCGACTCTTACGACACCCACGGGAAGAAAGAGGGAGGTGCTATCCTAACCCGGCACCCGTACACACATACAAAAATCAAAATTCAAAACTTTATTTAAGTATGAAAAAGACTTCAAAAGACGAATATAAGCTGATGATGATGATGATTAGGCTTAGGACTTTTGGACGTTTGCCGTGGTTCTATAATCCATGGAGTCGCCATTATGTTAAAATTCTGATAAGATTTTTTTCGAAGTCTAAAAAATAGTGTAGTTCAGTTAATACTTGTCAGTAGTCTGTCACAATCACAAAAGCAGTACCTAATAAAGAGGATGCATATCGACTAAGTAAATCATACTCGTATAATTATAATTTACTTATCGCGTCACCTGTAAACTGTAACTTATGTAGAGATATTATAAAATTAATTAATTACCGATATATCCGCATAAATCATGACATATTTTTTTTACACTTTGATTTGACAGCTAAAAAACATTTAAGATAATGGCGACTCCATGGATTCTAGAACCACGGCGAACATCCAAAAGTCCTAAGCCTAATGATGATATATACAATCACGCCTGTGTTCCCTAATGGGGTAGGCAGAGCATACGAAACGTGACATAGACAAAACCATGAGTATGACTATTTCACGCTTTGAAGCTATTTCTAGCATTATTTTAGGTCTGAAAACAGATGGAAGACTTTGTATGATAGTGACAGGTAGCTAGCCTGTCACCCAGAGCATACCTAAATCTATTTTTTTAGACACTTCTTACGACATCCACGGAACAAATGGAGAGGTGTAACTCTATCTCGCCCGACACTACATGCCGTGGACTGTGTGGTGTCGGATTTAAAACAACATCCCTCTCCATTTTCTTCCGTGGATGTCGTAAGAGGTGACTAAGGAAATAGGGGTAAGTATGTTTTAGGCGACAGGTTAGCAGTAGCAACCTGTCACTATTATACCTCTTCCATTTATGTTTAAACTAGCTTTTGCCCGCGGCTCCGCTCGCGTTAAATTCGGGGTATCACAGAAGAGATTGCACACATACCAATTTTATAGCTTTTACACATTGATTATTACATCTATGCTTTTACATGAAAACTTCCACTCCTCATTTTAAGGAAATGGGAGGTTTTGAAGAGACAAAATGTAGCCTATGTCACTCTCCATGCCTTAAACTATCTCTACCTAAAAAATCACGCCAATCCGTGAAAGACGGACAAACAAACAAACAAACAAACAAACACACTTTTACATTTATATATTGGTACGGATTATCCTAGAAGTGGCTATAAAATGTGAAGTAGCTGTTGTGTTGATTATGTGGCGTGGTTATAAATGTTTTTGATAATATTTAGGAAAGTGTGGGTAGGTACAAGTTTTATCAGCCCCGTGTGATGCCGGGTTAGAATAGCACCTCCCCCCTTCTTCCCGTGGGTGTCGTAAGAGTCGACTCTGGGAAAGGGTTAGTGTATTGTGGGCGATGGGCTAGCAACCTGTCACTGCAATATCACGTTTAACCATCTGGTTACCCTGAAATTGCTAAACGTGGCACTGAATATTTGAATTCATGTGCTCTGCCTACCCCTCATGGGAATAAAGGTGTGAGAATATGTATGTATATATGTAAGTTTTATCAGAATGGCGTTGAAATTGTGACAAAAATAAACCAAACAATGATAATTAATTCGTTTGCATCCAATGAATGGGTTTTACGTTATTTATACATTGACATAGTTTTTAGTCACGGTTACATTAAATAATTTTGACTATATTTATAATTGGGACAAAGCGGTCATTGACACCAGAACAATGGCCATACATACATGCAATTACGGTTGTGTTCCCAAATGGGGTAGGCAGAGCACACGAAACGTGACATAGACTATTGCATTAAGTATTATGACTTCATCACGCTTCGCAGCCACTTCTAGCATACTTTTAGGTTTTGAGGAGGCAGGTATAACAGTGACACATTGCTAGCCTGTTGCCTAAAGCACACCTAAACCTATTTCCTTATTCGCCTCTTACGACATCCACGGAAAAAATGGAGAGGTGTTATTCTTTTCCGACACCAAAAGGCACTGGTGTGGTAGCTTTTATTATTCAACAGTTACCGGTCGTCTCCAATCCATCGATTGCTTATCGATGGTATATTCCATTAATGGCATATTCCATTCTATTATTTCATATTACCATCGATCCACGTCTATCGACCAGAGCGTCTAGTGCATTGAAAACGAATATGAATTCGGTAACGATTTCGTTTGCCAGTTACTTATCGCAAAATTGTATGGAAACTGAGACAGCGCCGACAACGAAATGTTTGCACAACTACCGCGTTCGACACGTCTCCATACAATTCCGCGTTGATTCGCAAACGACATCGATATCGAATTCATCATCAGTTTGAATACACTAGACGTTTTGATAGAAACTACTGATCGACTAGTAGTGGCCCTAGTGTCGCTACATAGTCATTCCCAGTAGCATTTTGATGTCGATAAATTTTCTTTTTATTTTGCGTTTTAAATTTGCTGTTGATGTTGATAAATACCTCGAGATTCTTCATGCCTTCAACAAGCTCCATCACCCGTTTTGTTCCTCGTGTATTTAAATCGGCAGCGTCTTTTAGTTTCATGTCGAATCTGCAATAAAAACACGAAATACATATTTCCAAGCATTAAAATAAAACTATGTCATTAATGTTAACTTTACATCGCCATACAAATTCTTACATTTCGTTTATTTGTATCAATCCACACAATTCAACGAAATGTTGTGTTATTATTTTTATGGTTATGCGGCGACCATCTTCTTTCCAAGCTTGTTTTCCCGCGTAATGTACCGTCACGTTTTCATCTCTAGTTTACATACTAGATGGCAGCACTGCTAGATTTAAGTAAAGTGGGCGATGCTGCATTACTAAATCAATATTTTCTAGATTTGTATTTTAGCTGCCAATACCAAGTACCTAATCACAAAGCATCGCCCCAAATGCTGATACCTTTTGTATTGAAAACATTAGAACAAACAGTTGTTAATTAATAAGTGTTATTGAAGTAATACTTTCCAGTTTTACCTGTGGATTCCAGAGAAAATTACAACTTGTATTCGTTGCATTTATAATCTAAAAATAACCAGACTAATTCAAAATTAAACAAAGACATAAACTAATAATGAGAGCTGCCACCTATTGTTGACTAGAAAATTATTGCCAATGTTTAGTTATCTACTCGCCAACAGATAGCGCGAACAGTCAAAAAGTTTAAACAAACCTGACACAAGCCGCACAGTGAAAAACAATCTGGGCTTCTCGTCTTAGTTCTTCTCGGTCCTCTTCGGACATACCCATTTTGGATACCAAAATGTCACCGGGGACGAGTCGAAGTTTCTCGAAACATTTCGGATCAGTGTCGTATAGGCGACTGAACACCTGCAAACAAAAGTTGTTTTCAACGCCATCTAGAAAATCATTCAAAAATCTTCAAGGTTGTGAGGTTGCATGCTAATGAAACAACGTAGTTCTGCTACTCAACGGTAGATTGCGCTTAACTCAATTCACCTGGCATTTGAGGAACTCTGTAAGTCTTTCACCACTGCTTAGGCCTTTTTTTGATCTCATCAGCATATATATCCGTTTAATATCTGGACAGCATCTCAGTATCTTCTCAATGAGGACTTTGCCCATAAACCCGGTAGCCCCGGTGATGAAAATTGTTTTGCCCGCGTAGTACTCCGCGACGCTCATAGATGGCGCCATGATGTTCCAACTTCTGTAAAATAGAAAGTAAGTGTAATTTCATATCAGTTTAATTTTGATCACCTTGACCAAGTTGCAATTGTTACGTCAAATAATTAGTTAAGGAGCTCCACATTGCTAAATTGCTTCTTATTCAATATCGTGCACAATTATACGACCACGTGTAAGAGAAGTTTTCGATCGAAATATAACCTAACCAACTCAAAAAGTCGCTATTTTTTATTATTTTACTTTTTGTTTTCATTCTCTCTCAATTTGGTTTAATTTGTGCATACATAATATTCTTCAATGGGGTAGACAGAGCACACGTAACGGTACACAGAAAAAAACATGACTATTTCACGTATCACAGCCACTTTAAACACTTTTTTTGGCTCAAAGAGGTATCATCATCATCATCATCAGCCTATATATGTCCCACTGCAGGGCACAGGCCTCCTCTCAGTATGAGAGGGTTTGGGCTATAGTTCCCACGCGGGCCCAGTGCGGATTGTGTGTGAAGTTCCCAAAGAGGTATATCTAATAGTAACGAGTTGCTGCCCTGTCGCCTAAAGCACACCTAAATCTACCTAAATCTTCCTCAACGTCCATGGAAGAAATGGAGGCTTGGTAATCCCAAACAAGACACCACACGACAAACATTCATGTCACGTAATTGCAATTAATAATAAATCAACATTCCCAAAATGGATGCCGTCACTTTTCCAGAGAAAGTTATGAAATGACATCATCGTAAATTAATCAGTGTCGTATGGTGTTGGGTTTACAAGTATACCTTTCCATTTCTTCCGTGTATGTCGTCATAGGTGACCAAGGATCTGGATTAAAGTCTATTTCCTATCATCAGATACTAAAATGACGAGTGTCAATGTTTGCTGTGTGATGTTGGGTTGAGAATAACACCTCTCCATTTCTTCCGTGGATGTCGCAAGAGGCAAAATAAACAAATAGGTAAAATATTGATAGGTTGTTAGCTATACCTACACCTACTAATATACCTTAACCCCTATTTCCTTAGTCGCCTCTTACGACATCCACGGAAGAAATGGAGAGGCCTTATTCTAAACTCGACTTCACCCGTTTTTACCCTCGTTTTTAAACCTAATATTATACTATACTAGAAGTGGCTACAGAACGAGGAATAGTTATAAGTAGTTTTTAAATATACATACATACTCTCACGCCTGTATTCCCAAGAGGGGTAGGCAGAGCACATGAATTCAAAAATCCAGTGCCACGCTTAGCAATTTCAGGGTAACCAGGTGGTAAACGTGATATTGCAGTGACAGGTTGCTAGCCCATCGCCCACAATACACTAACCCTTCTTACCCGGCACCACCGGTTTTAGTTTTTAAACCTAAAATTTAAGTAGAAGTGGCTATGAATCGTGGAATAGTTGTGATTTTGACAGTACCGTTTCTCGAGCTCTTCCTACCCTAGGGAATACGTGATGTTTGTGAATGAAATGGCTGTCGGTTTTGACAACCTTGGTCATAAAGTACCATCGACCTTTACAATAACTTTCGATTGCGCATGCGATGTTATGGAGGTGCCATTATAGTACAGTCAACGGGACATTCCGATGTTGCTATACCTATTAATAATATAAAAGTATGATTTAGGCGTTCTTTGCGAAGCATGAGTGGTATCAAACTTACTGATAGTGATAGGGTGCGTAATAGCGTGATTAGAGAGAAGTGTGGTCTGAAAGAGAGTATTATAACACGGATAGAGAAGGGTATGCTGCGTTGGTTTGGGCACGTGGAGAGAATGGATGAAGCAAGGATATGTAAGCGAATTTACAAGGGAAGTGTGTTTGGGCAAGTCGGTCGAGGGCGCCCCCGAAGAACGTATATCGACCAGTACGTCTAGTGTATTGAAAACGGTGATCAACTCGATATCGAATTCGTTTGCGAGTTATCGCAAAATTTTATGGAAACTTGAGACAGCGCCGCCAGCGGAACGTTTGCACAACTGCCACGATCGAGACGTCTCCATACAATTCCGCGTTAAGTCGCAAACGAATTCGATATCGAGTTGATCACCGTTTTCAATACACTAGACGCTCTGATCGACGATGTACTAAAGGGAGGCCAAATTAGGAGTACCCGAAACCGTCGAGCGTGTATGACGAGAGCTATGAATGTGAGTGAAGCGAGAGAAGTATGTCAGAATAGAAGCGAATGGCGCTCTGTTGTCTCTGCCTACCCCGCAGGGAATAAGGCGTGACGGTTATGTATGATTTAGGCCCTGCGCAGACGACAGACTACTTTTATCCGGGACGGACTTTTTAGTCTGTGAAAAAGAACCTATGAAATTATTATGCATAACGCACACAGTCCGGCGCACAATGCATACAATCCACGTAGACTTTTTGTGCACCGCAGACTTGATCACACAAAAAACCGGCCAAGTGCGAGTCGGACTCACGCACTGAGGGTTCCGTACAAACAGATTACAACGCCATCTAGTGACGGATTTTCGAAGTAATGATAAATTTTTATTTTATTTAAAAAAAAACTACTAGGTAGGTAGATTTTGTTCAAACCAATTTTCGTTGATAGTTTTTGTTTCGTTGGTAATGTACATCATATATTTTTTTTAGATTTATCACTCTTTTATTTTAGAAGTTAGAAGGGGGGGGGGGGGACACAACTTTTTCAACTTTGGAAGCGTCTGTCACGCAAACTATTTACTTTAGAAAAGTATGATGTTAGAAACCTCAATATCATTTTTGAAGAGCTATCCATAGATACCCCACACGTATGGGTTTGATGAAAAAAAAATTTTTGAGTTTCAGTTCCATGTAGGTATGGGGAATGGGGAACCCTAAAAAATTATTGCTTTTTTTTAATTTTGTGTCACAATCTTAATGCGGTTCACAGAACACATCTACTCACCAAGTTTTATTAGTATAGTTCTCATAGTTTCGGAAAAAAGTGGCTGTGACATACGGACGGACGGACGGACAGACGGACAGACAGACAGACATGACGAATCTATAAGGGTTCCGTTTTTTTGCCATTTGGCTACGGAACCCTAAAAAGTCTGTCGTCTGCGGTGCACCTAAAGTATATCATATGATACATAACATAAACGCATGCATAGCATACTTACTACCTACTTATTTAGTGGCGACTAAGGAAATAGGTTTAGGTATATATGTTTTAGGCGGCAGGCTAGCAACCTGTCAGTATTGTACTTCTTTCATCATGGTCATTTCTAGCATATTTTTTTAGGTTGTCAGTTAACAGGTATAATAGTAACAGGTTGCTAGTCTGTCGCCTAAAACATACATTAAGTATCCTATTCCCTTAGCCGCCTCTTATAAATAACAATATAACGTTCACGGAAGAAATGGAGAGGAGTTAATCTACACCCGTCACCATTTATGACTCGATCTATTATTTTAAAAGTAGTCTATATAGCTTTTGCCCGCGGCTCCGCTCGCGTTAAATTCGGGGTAGCACAGAAGAGATACACACATACCTACCAATTTATCTTTCTACATTGAAAATTACGGAATTCTCCACAAATTTCCACGCCCCATTTTAGGGAAGTGGGGAGTTATGAGGAGACAAAAAGTTAGCCTATGTCACTCTCCATGCCCTAAACTATCTCTATCTAAAAAAATCACGTCAATTCATCGCTCCGTTTAGCCGTGAAAGACGGACAAACAAACAAACACACTTTCACATTAATATATTAGTACCCTTCTTGGAATACAGGCGTGAGAATATGTATGTACCTATGTGTGTCGTATGTATATTAGTACGGATGTGCGTAGGATTAAATTCACCCAGCCGACTGTATAGCAAGTTACTTCGATCATCGCGTACGCAGGCACTTCTAAAAAGTGCAACTCATGATCTATTGCATATTCTTACACAATACCTGAAGGCCGCGTTCAAAACATACAATTAACATCTAAATTAGGATAAAGACAAAACAGAAAGTCCAATTGTGTGAAATTGCAAGTGGACGCGTTCTGAACGTCTAGTGTATTCATTTCGATGGTGCAGTCGTTAACGAATTCGTTTGCGAGTTATCGCAAAATTGTATGGAAAGCGAGACAGCGCCGCCAGCGGAACGTTTGCACAACTGCCACGGTCGACAAGTCTCCATACATTCCGCGACAACTCGCAAACGAATTCGTTAACGACTGCACCATCGAAATGAACATACTAGACGTACAGTTTCCATACAATTTTGCGATAACTCGCAAACGAATTCGTTAACGACTGCACCATCGAAATGAATACACGAGTTTTGCATACCGGTGGCAACTCTGGCTGTATCGGCAAATCGAAATATTAGGTTACCTATGAAATTGGCGTTTTGTATAATTTGATTAATTTGCATAACATTTGCGTTCTCCATTCTAAATGTTTTTTCACTTATGCTTATGTAGCTTTGTAGCTATTAAAAATGCTAGTGTTATTTATATTTAACTTATGCCCGTGTTTAAAGACATTTAAGAACTTACCATGAGCAACAATAAAAAAAAAGTAGGTATCGATTAATAATTGCAGCCAATTTTCCTTAGTCGCCTCTTAGACACCCACGGAAGAAATGAAGATGTATTCTCGGTATCTCAGAAGTTGTCTCGTAACAGTGTATTCATGAAAAACAATTTGCAAACATCTTGCAAACCCTGGTTACCCTGAAATTGCTAAACGTGGCACTGGATTTTTGAATTCATGTGCTCTGCCTACCCCTCTTGGGAATACAGGCGTGAGGATATGTATGTATGTATGTTGCAAATTGTTTTTTTTTTCAAAAACACTTCAGTTGAAGATATTCGTAAAGTTACCTAAGATTTTGTGCATGACATAATAATAATACATATTTATACGATTACTGCGTAAAACCCGTGTGGTGCCGGGTTAGAATAGCACCTCCCCCTTTCTTCCCGTGGGTGTCGTAAGAGTCGACTCTGGGAAAGGGTTGGTGTATTGTGGGCGATGGGCTAGCAACCTGTCATCACAATATCACGTTTGACCATCTGGTTACCCTGAATTTGCTAAACGTGGCACTGGATTTTTGAATTCATGTGCTCTGCCTACCCCTCCTGGGAAAGGCGTGAGAATATGTATGTATGTATGTGTAATAAAAGGTACGAGTGTAATTTAATAATTTATGAAATGAGTCTGAAAGCCGAATTTCATAAAGTATCACTATCATTTTAATGCTCACTTATATCGCAAACGTAACTTTATCTACGTGATGTTGAAAATAACATAAGAAGCTACTTAGGAAATAGGTTAAGGTATACTTAAGGCGACAGGCTAGCAATATGTCATATCACTATTATACCTGCCAACTGAAAACCTAAAAAATAAGCTATACCTTATCGGTTTAGGTAGTTAAAACAATATAAACAATCTTGACATGTCTTTTTGTTGAAATACACAGTCTAAAAATGAAAATCGTTATACTACACAATTCAATTATGAAAGTAAATGATTTTTCCATACCTAAATTGTAAAATGTAAAGATTTCGATTTATAAAGTGTACGTTTAAATAAAAAGACACGTCAAGATTGTTTACATTGTTTTAACTACCTAAACCGATAAGGTATAGAAGTGGCAATGGAACGTGAAGAATCATGATTTTGTCTAAGTAGTGTAGCACTATAATTTTCGTACATACATACATACATATTCTCACGCCTGTATTCCCATGAGGGGTAGGCAGAGCACATGAATTCAAAAATCCAGTGCCACGTTCAACAAATTAAGGGTAACCAGATAGTTAAACGTGATATTGTGGTGACAGGTTGCTAGCCCATCGCCCACAATACACCAACCCTTTCCCAGAGTCGACTCTTACGACACCCACGGGAAGAAAGGGGGAGGTGCTATTCTAACCCGGCACCACACGGGGGGGGGGTATAATTTTCGTCTTCCATACATATACCCCATTTGGAAATACAGGCGTAATGTATGGGTGCGAAAATAACATTAAAATATAAAAATACAAGTCGGATTTTACTATCCATTTTTTTAACTACATACTTACTTATTTAATCCTTATCCTTACTAATATTATAAATCAGAAAGTGAGTTTGTTTGTTTGTTTGTTCCGCTTTCAAGCCGCAACTACTGAACCGATTGCTTTGAAATTTTGCAGACGTAAAGTTAGAAGTCCGGATTAAATAATAGGGTACTTTTTATCCCGCAAAAATTTATGTTCCCGAGGGAAAACAAAAATATAGTTTGCTTGATAGATCGATGGCGCTGTGTCGTTTGAAACGAGACGTTTTCTTATAGTTGTGCTTTATACCGCAATATAACCGAGTTCCACGCGGGCGAAGCCGCGGGCGGAAAGCTAGTAATTTATACTACGCAAAAGCTTGCCAAATTAGACGCCGGAGGCTATCCGTAAACATTTATCAACTTTTTCTAAGATCCATCTTTGAACCGGAACCTATCACAAAGGTTTTATGTTTTATATATGTTTTTATTATGTTTTTGCTTAACTTCATTAAGGATGCTGTGTCATAATCTCATAATGACACGTATGTACAATAATTACTTACCCGTCAAATAAACGTATAAGTATACTTAGCGATAATGTACACATCGTGAGATCACTTCTTCAAGTATTTAATGGTAAACTAACCAGAGAGATCGCAATAAGCACTCACAGTAAACTGCGCGTTTTAAAGTGACTAGGTGAAGTATTCCTAGATAATATCGTTTTAAAGTGTCTAGTCTAGGTGAAGTATATACATCATGTCTGTATTCCTAGATAGGGTAGGCAGAGCATACGAAACGTGATATAGACAAAACCATGAATATTTCATGTTTTGTGGCCACTTTAGGTTTTAAGTTGGCAGGTAATATAATAGTGACAGGTTGCTAGCCTGTCGTCTAAAATATACCATAACCCATTTTCTTAGTCGCCTCTCACGACACGTACGGAAGAAATGGAGAGGCAAATTATCCCACAAAATAATGTACTAGAAAGGGAACATTTATCTCAGACACCAAAGCGTTGATATTTGGTTGATTGTGATAGTCATATTTTTTCCTATTAACCTATGTTCCAAATGGGATAGGCAGAACACACGAAACGTGAAATAGACAAAACTTTGATTATGACTATTTCATGTTTCGCAGCCTAGCATAATTTTAGGTTTGGAAACAGATGAAGAGGTAGAATAGTGACAGGTTGCTAGCCTAGCCTGTCGCCTTTAGCATACCTAAAAAAAAAGACCACAGATATCTGCTGTGTGTGGATGTCGTAAAAGGCGACAAAGGAAATACACTACTACTCACTATTCTACCTCTTCCATCTTTGCAAGTCTAAAACTATGCTAGGCTGCGAAGCTTGACATACCCTCTTTGGGAACACGTGCGTGATTGTACGTAGGGCAGGAGTACCGTTTGTGGCCACCTTAGCACCATTTTTGGCCAGCAGACATTTTAATTAATTTACAAAAAAACACAATACTAAAACCATATTTTTATTATATTTCCATCAATTCATTTGAAATTGAATCGAAATAATGTTTTGTTAATATAAATTTTGTTTTATTGTTTACTAGCTTTCCGCCCGCGGCTTCGCCCGCGTGGAACTCGATTAAATTGCGGTATAAAGCACAACTATAAGAAAACTTCTCGTTTCAAACGACACACAGCGCCATCGATCTATCATCTATCGATCGGTCATCGATTGATATCGATCTATCATCGATCCATATCGATCTATCAAGCAAACTATATTTTTGTTTTCCCTCGGGAACATCAATTTTTCCGGAATAAAAAGTAGCCTATTATTTAATCCGGACTTCTACCTTTATGTCTGCAAAATTTGAAAGCAATCGGTTCAGTAGTTACGCCGTGAAAGCGGAACAACCAAACAAACAAACAAACAAACAAACAAACAAACTCACTTTCTGACTTATAATATTAGTAAGCATAGTAAGGAAGTAAGGATAAGGATTTAAACAAAATATGGCCACAAAGGGGTCGGTGGCCATAACCGGGTCACCTGCCCTATGTATGTATATATGTCTGCTTTTCATAGCCTGTGAATAGGCTGTTCTATTCGCTTTACGTTTGCGATAATATTTAGCTTATAAAGACGTAATACCGAGTAATAAGTACATAATCATATCATTAGTGGTGAACCGACTAATTGAGTGGCCGACTAATCGGTCCGGAAAAGCCGACTAAGGCCCTGCGCAGACGACAGACTATCCGCGACGGACTTTTAAGTCTGTGAAAATAGAACCTATGGAATAGGCTAGATCACTAGAAAAAATTATTTAGTCCGTCAGATAGACTACGAAAAAATATTGTACCCATATTTTTCTTTTATTTGACAGACGAAAAACTACGATAATACACATTTTAAACTGATGAAACACGGGTCTCAACGCGATGATTATTTACCTTTATTACTCCGACGTTTCGACACGGGTTGCACCGGCCACACGAGTTGCACGAGTTTCTCCGAGACCACGGCCGGTGCAACCCGTGTCGAAACGTCGGAGTAATAAAGGTAAATAATCATCGCGTTGAGACCCG
>BHDV01000010.1:0-31015 GCA_005406045.1 Adoxophyes honmai
TTTTGATATTTATTATTCCATATTTTATTATTTTACATATTTACTAATTAATTCGATGACAAGTTTGTCGACATTTCAAGGGGATACCTTAAGAACTTCATAGTACCAAAATAACAATTTAATTTATCTGCATACTCTACCACTGACAATGTCATAATTAGCATTAGTTCAAAAATGACTTATGAGCTCAATCCCTTTCTAATCGCGGTTTGATAATAAACACGTGCTGTTTGTCTAGCTCAACTTTCTTGCAACGCAATTGCCCCTTCAGTTAGATAAAAAAGAAGTAGTTTCGTATGACTAACAAAAAATCATAAGAAAGAACTCTGAAATTAGGATATGCCAATTTAGGAGTGACATCATTATAACCCATATGGTACTCCGCAAATAGGATGAGATGACCTACCTTTGTCCGTTTTTAATAATTTGATAAATCTAATAAAATACATATCCTGTTTTTTTTTCATAAATTGACAGGCTGGATATTTTTTTCTTTTTTTATCCTGTATTTTTTTTAATTTATAAAAAAAAATGACTACGATTCCTCTGTTAAGCTGATGCTTGCTGCCTATGTAATCCTGGTGCTTAAGCTTCCTCCTCGCCGCACCTAGCCAACTTATCCGATTATCTCCTGGTGCGCCGATCCCCTGGTCCACTTGACGGCCACTCCGCGTGATTTCCGTGTTCGTCTAACTTGTGTAACTACCAGGAAAGAATAAGGGTCGGTAACTTTAACACTTCGATGCACGAGGGCGTCCTAAAATGACTTAGAAGAATTTTGTTGCACACAATGTGTTTTTCTTTTCTTGTAAGTAACAAAGGAAAGCTGTATTTAAGTTAACTTGGACTGAACTAAAATAATTTCTGCACAATACACTTTTATTTCTACTGTAGAGATAAAAAGCGTAAAATGACTAAGTATTTTACATGCATACGATACGTCTGTTTCCCCAAATGGCATAAAGAGCATTTGAAACCATGATTATTTCACCACTTCTAGTATATTTTTAGGTTATAAGTAAAGACATACAATAGTGACAGATTGCTAGCCTTCGCCAAAGATATGCTTTACCCCATTTCCATTTTCCTTAGTCGCCTCTTACGACACCACACGTTAATAATTGTAATTGTAAGTTAATTTGGCTTCTTACTCGGAATACCTACATTTTTCATAGATTGCACAGGGGCTTGACCTAATTTCCCACACGTCACCTGGCAACGGAACTAGCGCATCACACTTTTCCCAACGCGACATAACTTATAATTAATTCATGACTAATTAACCCTCTCTTATGATTTATGACGGTTGACCCTCTTCTATTAGATCAAAACCCATGTGGCCTCGTTAATTGTCAATAATCACCTCAGAAAGTCGGAATGATTATACCAGGCAGTCAGGAATTCAAAGCAGTTAACCGTCACGATTAACGCGGCCGGTGCCCCTGGGATTAAAAGAGTTTATTTTGCTGCTGGGGCTGCGGTTTCGTCCTAATGTCGCCGTTTCAACTCGCTCGTGTTCGGTTAAAATCTAGTTTGGCACGTGTTTGGTGCTGATTACGGGTACACTAAACAACTAACACGTTATGTGTTTTATGGCCGAATATTGTGGGGTTTTGTCTTGGGTCGTTAGTTTAGTGCTGGAATATTTGCGCCCATGCGTCCTTTTGAGGTCGTATTTATTCCCTCAAATGAGTTATAAAGTTATAATTACTTAGTGGGAGGCGTAGAAGAGTTAGCCTAAAAACTAATGGACGAACTGATAATTAAGGTAAACGTCCTTGTGCTCGACACTGACCCAATACTTGGCACTTGCAACCTTATGTCGTACGTAGTACGACAGGTGACAGACATGAGCCATCTACTGGGCGTTGAGGCGTCGAGCATTGGTACCTTTACCTTATTCTAACCCGAACTTCGGTTAAAACCATAATAAAACTCTCTGGAATTTTATATGGAAACCGACTTATTTTAATATTTATGCGAGAGGATGATTAGTATATGTATACCTAAATTACATGGTGCTTCTGAATAATAATGTATAATAGGAATAAATTTAAACCAGAAATAGGTAGAGGGTGGCTATATTATATTATGTATAAAGTAATACTCTACCCGCAACATCGTCTGCGCAACTTATGTTTTTGATACACACTATTTCTTTTAATCGGTAAGGTAAGGTAACCAAGATTTATAATTTGGGGCAGGTAGTCTCCTAGTCTCTTACGATAATAGACAAGACAAAGAAATCGAAAGACGTATGGAAAACGCGTGGAAGAGCTACTAGTCCATGAAAGAGCTGATGAAAGGAAACCTCCCTTTAACACTCAAGCGAAAACTCGTCGACATGTGTATCCTGCCCGTACTAACCTATGGTGCGCAAACATGGTCTCTTACCGAACATCAAAAGTCCAAGCTTAAGGTTTGCCAAAGAGAGATGGAGTGCAGCATACTGGGTGTAAAAAGGATAGACAGAATCCGTAACACCACGCTGCGCTCAAGGACACCCATTGTTATTGTTGGGAAAAAGACTGCCAGGCTAAAATGGGACTGGGCGGGTACGTCTGTCGCATGCATCCACAGAGGAGCCACACACAGCCACTTGGTGGGTGCCGGAAAACGGCCAGCGACGTCGAGGCAGGCCGAGAAGAAGATGGCGGGACGAATTGGACTCGTACGCGGCGGACTGGTATCACGCAAGACCGAGAGTTGTGGAGGTCAAAAGTAGAGGCCTTTGCCCAGCAGTGGGATACATTTATTGGTTTAGAAAAATAACATGAGATTACCATGCAAACATGAGACTGCAAGATGTTGTACGAACGAACCGCTCACCCGTTCACTATTTAATTAAATGCGAACCTTTGACAAATTCGACGAGTCCACGGCGCAAAATTAATTCAGTTACTTCACTACCGTTTTTTCGCAATACTTCGTCTACTCTTTCTATTTGATTGAAATTTTTAATTTGACCCGCTACTTCCTTGTGTAAGTTCGATTCGCAATAAAACGGCGTTCCCTCTTTGTGTTCCGTTTCGTGAACATTGGGATGCAGATCAACGGAACGACGATAATTGAGACGTGCTAACAGAAACAGTGATAAATATAAATGTTATCGGATTATTTATACATTTTTAGCTAGGAAGAGCCAAGCGGAAATAACACTGAGGCATTTAAACACGTCAACGAACGTCGTGTTTACACTAGACTTTCCGTCGCCCGCCATCACCTATACCTCATTCATGGAATTAAGTTAATGGGGAAATCAAAAATATAATCAGCCATTTCTACAGAAATTTGATCAGAAAAATGAGACGGTTGAAACGCTCGAATAATCTAAATTAAACGCTCAGCATTGCTTCGTAGTTGCTCCTGGTGTCAGGAATAAAATAACCAGAAGAAAGGCTTACGTGTTCTTTGCTTTTCTGACAAAAAAAAATCGCGCATAATGACACGCAAGTTTAACTTGGGTACTAAGGCGTTATAGGTACTGAGGCGATGTTGGCTCATCCCCACTCGGCGAAATTGCCTGTGATAGAATGTAACCTCGCAGATAGCCGCAGTTCGCCCGTGCTCACCGCTCGAGATTATTCTTATTGTTATGGCGCCCGTGTACCGGTGATATGGGCCGGCCCTTGTTTTGCACGTAACACTTAAACAGATTGAACCTTTTCTCGCTAGTCATAGACCCTGTATTTGCATGCGTGGTTTAGTGGCAATTCCTTGGCATCAGCAGATTGCTTCGGCATGGATTCATTATTAATGCTACTTGGGTACCTGTTGTATTTCTTCGGCCGAGGGTTGCAGTTGCTTTCATCCTAATCGCTTTGTGGCCTCTACCCCGAATTAAATTAATTAATTTGAGTCAGTCTTTGTAAAATACTTCGGGGCGAAAGGCAAACGAGAAGAAAATGTTATCCGCTCTTTTACCTTCCTGTTTTCTCGTCGTCGAAAGGAATTTTCTTATTATTTTGCTTCCTACCTAACACTTTACATGAAACTTACACATTATGCGTCTATTTCGAATGACGCCTAATCAAATTTTTAAGTGTGGTCGTTATTTTTGTATGTATTTGTAAACCTAATAGTCTGCAAGTCACTTTCTTTTAATTTTCTCGTAACGTTAAAAATGCTTGGTATTTTACTGTGATGTTGACCTACATACATAACGTAGGTATTCAACTACGTCAAACAGTAATAAAGTCTCCAGTTTCAGCAACTCAATCCGACAAAAAGTCAACAATTGAAGGATAAGAAATTTGAATGATGACTAGGCGTCCATCACCGCGCCGGTATATTTCTTCCCGGAATAAAATCGCCGAGCATCTGTCCCAGCGCAGATATTTTATTCGACTCGTGATTAGCGTATAAAACGATCCTCGGCGAAACAGCCGAGATCGGTTTCCATTCTTTCTCAATTATGTGGTCCTGGTGCTCGTGCCTTTAAATTACATAAAAAAATGTTTGTTCATTGGTCCATGCCCTAAACGGGCAAACATTTTAATGAAGCGATCTCTTTTCTCTCTTTCTATCGACAAAATGGCGCTCGTTTGCCGGCAGTAATTGCTTCGTTACGTTTTTCGGTTTGTTTGTTTTCGAGCCATCTTCTTCTTTAATTGAGCCCTGTGTATTAAATGGAAGCCCTTATACCGTCGCTGTTGGGAGTGTTCGTAATCCGATAGCGATCTTTCCGCGCCATTGGGTTAAGCATCGCATAGGGTTTACCCACTCGAAAGTTTTTGATGGAATCGCGCGCTAACGCCTTTAAAGGGGGCAAGCCATCACGCTCGATCTTTTTTCCTTTGGATCAAAAAACCCGTAAAAATGCACTTTGGAAATATTTATCTCCCGGTAAGGTACATTTTGAGCGCCTAAGTTACAATCATGACTGATAATTCTGTGTTAATAACTAAAATTGAGACAACATACCTATTACTGAGGTAACATGCGTTTCTTACCGCAACTAAATTCGAACATTAGCCTCACAGGATTATTTCGGCCTACTCAGACCTTCCGTTGTATCAAAGACCAGTAGATATTCACAGGAAATCTCTAGTGTTCAGTTTAGTGGCCGCCGGGTGACCGCCGACTCAGCGCCCCCGCGAGGCCGCGGCGCTTCTCATAAAAGGGTATTTCTCTCTATTTCTCTCAAACTTCGGCTGCTCCTGTCCCTTGAGACTCGAATAATTCGTGCGCTTAACATCATAATTTAAAGGTGCGGTGTACTATGGTGGATTATTTTGTCCATGTCGCAGGACCTTGGTGAAGTAGTGTGTCAAATGTGCAATCTAGGATCAAGTCTTGCTATCCTTCTTTTTTTTGTAGGTACTGCGTGTACTGTCTGCGACAAAGTTGTACTGAGTGTACACGTGCTCCTTTCTTTGCTTTGTCATTCCATCTTAGTTCAAATCACTGATATGTCTTTTCCCATTGGGACATTTTTCCATAATTTAGTTGTTGTCCGCTACTTAAAAAGCATTTAACGTCTCTTTCTTTGACGCTTTATTAGAGCGGAATATATTTCTGTAGGGGATCCGAATTAGCGTGCTGCTACAGCAGGAATCGGATCCATAGCGTCGAACGTCTCGTTGAAGCGTAATCACATCACATCACGTCTGATTGAATCGTAACGCCATTAAAAGTCGGCCGTCGATAGTTGCCGTGAAGTCGCCAGCATTAAAGCCATTAGCCGTAATCTGGTAATGGCGGGCCCGTCTGCCGGCCCGCTCGCCGATAAGCCTTTACGCCGCCGATTGTCCCGTTTTTTACTCTTTTATCTTTCTGCTCCCCTGGTAATGTGACAATGATATGCAAATGTAATTTTGCTCTATTGTCAATGCCTTCTTGTGAATGGTTAATGTGATGTTTTTATCGAAATCTCTTTGGCTATTGTAGTACGATTGCATCGAGGAGATATCAAAATCATGCATACATTGCCTACAAAGACCCACCTGAGAACAATCTGAAAAACATGGAACACAATAGACGAAGTTAATAACGTTGTAGAGGCACGAGCGAATGCATATTTATTAATAAATCATGAAAACGGAATATGAAAGCCGGTCTTCATAAAAGGCTTAACAAGATTTAATAATGCACGCGGGTGTTGCATTTGTGCAAACTGCCGGTGTTTTTCAACTAGCTTGCGAATGCCGCCTTGTTTGTTTTGGTTCACGCGAGATACTGAGCGCATCGTATCGTATCTACGTCTCGTTTGTTTGTTCAGTATTTAAGTTTTATTCAGTTTGCGTTTAAATTTGCCGAGATTTTTGTTTTAATGTTTCATTAAATTAGCTTGTTAAGGCGCGCTCTGGATAGATAAGACCTCTTTCTTTGTTGTAAGGATAGTTAAGTGATGTGATAAAAAATATTGCCGTTTATCCGATATCGGAAAAAGGACTGGGCGTAAGCGACACTCGTAAAATATCAGTAAAACTTAGTTCCCGTCCCAGGAGACTACAGATATAAATAAAAGGAGACATAGGGACTCAACCAAACGATCCGCATCGGACTGGATCATATATATGTACGTTTATATTACCAAGCTGTGCACACTAGCTTGACAGTGGATGTTTTCCGCGTCATGTAAACAATCCGACCCGATGCGGCTCGTTCGATGACATCTACCCGAGATGATTGGTATGAAAATAAAACAAACAAGCAAGAGTCATTGGCTGACTAGGCGACAAGCGGCAAGCAGGAGGTGAAGCGAGCATTGTTGTGGCACTTGTGGCACGTAATGAGCGGGCGGGTGTCAACTCATTGCCGTCTGGTCCTGACACCCTAGTACCTCCAGCTTCAAAATACAATTGTAAAAAAGCACTCGATCATTCTAATGAAACATATATACATACAATCACGCCCAAATCCCCAAACGGGGCAGACTGAGCACACGAAACGCTACATAGACAAAATGCTGACTATTTCACGCTTCGCAGCCACTTCTACCATAATTTTAGGTTTAGAGAAGATGGAAGAGGTATTCTAATGAAAACAACAGAATAATTCCCGAATGCACCAACTCTTTTATCGCACCAATCTCTTATAATAATCAATTCCCATTATTTGCAATTGTAAGAATGCTCCCCCTTAGTTATGGCTTCCCGGTATTGTCCCGGGCCCATCAAAGCGATCGTTTCCACCCGGATGCTTCTAATAACTCCCGTAACAAAAGAGGACAAAAATGTGATGAATGCTAAGTAAATTAATTAATGGTAATTTAATAGGGGGATGGAAGCAAATCCCCGCTTTCTTTTACTGAAGTTGTTTTGGATATACCTACTCACTATATCTCCGAACGTTCAGAATACAATGGCAGGCCAATAGCTCAGGACGGCGTCGTTCTCCGAATTTTATAGGAATTTGAGTGTAGAAAACGGTCTGCGTGGAACCTGTAGTACTGATATGTCAATTAATGTAGGTAGTTAGTATAGCTAGCGAATTAAGTATAAAAAGCCGTGGTAGCCCAGCGGTTCGACCTGTGGCCTCTCAAGTAGAGGGTCGTGGGTTCAAACCCCGGGCTCGCACCTCTGAATATTTCGGAATTTGTGTGCGATGTCGAATTTGATATTTATCACGAGCTACTCGGTGAAGGAAAACATCGCGAGGAAACCTACACATAGCGACGAAGTAATTCAACGTTGTGTGTAAAGTTCCCAATCCGCACTGGGCCCGCGTGGGAACTATAGCCCAAGCCCTCTCATACTGAGAGGAGACCTGTGCCCTGCAGTGGGACGTGTATAGGCTGATGATGATGAAGATGTGTGCATGCCTAAAGTCCAAAAGGCACTCAAAAGTATACCGCCGTGACCAGCGCCATCAACACTCATTACGTAAATCTCAGCTCGCCAATGAATGACTGCCAAAAATAGCACATTGTGGTGCCATTTTTGGATTTTGTTACGTTTCTATTGAATTACTATTCATCTCTCTCTCTACAGTCCTCAGCGTCAGGTTTGCGCCTGGAGAGGATGTTCCGACTCCACTGGTTCATGTCCATCGCGTCTTACGACTGTGTATAGGCAGGTCCAGATTAGTGACAATTCGCCGAACCGAACACCGTGACCGTGACAGAGCCGGGAGTTTGTACCGATAGTGTGGACGGAATTTGTTACGCGTACAAATGTTACGATCAGTTATCCGTTCAATTCTCCGGAACGAAATGTCCGTACACCCAAATATTGTACGTACTCCCACAATGTGGTTGTGATAAATGTGGACGATGTTTTGGTTTTCTTACGGTCAAATGACACTGATTACGGGCCGATCCATCCAAAGTGGGTTTTTTCAAAGGATAGTGAAAATTAACGGATTACTCACGGACAGACGCTAGCCGCTGCCGTGGCGCGTAGCTCCAGATGATGGATCACGGATTGATCCGAAACATGTCGAGCTAATCTCGGTATAAACAACGTGAGTAATCCGTTAATTTTCACTATGAGTGAGTCTCACGGTAGTTTTATGTGTAAAATTTTTCAAAGGATGTTCGGTACTGTCTCGGTGTGTGGGAGAGGTCCACACTGCGATTTTTGTCACGCGTACAAGCACGCGTGTCATCGAGCTGGTACCAACACGGGATTGATGAATCGGGCGAATGCACGTATTGACAAGACAATACCCGCTCCACCGCCCCTCGCACGTATGGCATTCATCGAGAGGACTATCGTAGCATTTGTACGCGTAACAAATGCCGTCCACACTATCGTTACAGACATCTAGCTTCGTCACGGTCACGTAGCTACCACCAGCGTCCGAACCGATGCAAACTTCCACCCGTCCACACTATCACGTAACAAGTCCGCGGCGACATCACAGTTTTCGGTTCGGGGAATTGTCACTAATCTGGACCCGCCTTAAAATTAGGAGGATGATAATTCCTTTACTTGATTGACCTGTCTTGTTGGTGAACGACCACGTGATCTCTTGCCTTCGGTGTTTCCAACTATGACCAGTTTTTCCAAATTTTCGTCGTTTTTGTGTATTATGGGGCCAAAATATGAAAGAATGCGCTGCTGGCATAAGGTGGACAAACGTGCTTTTATTTGGAGCTGTGTTAGTATCGATATATTATTATTCACACACACGTCACTACGGTATTTTCAAATGGGGTAAGCAGAGCACAGAAAACACTACATAAACCAAAATCAATTCGTAGCCACTTCAAGCATATTTTTCAGGTTCTAAGATAAAAGGTACAATAGTGATAGGTTGCTAGCCTGTTGCCTAAAATATACCGATTCCCTTAGTCAAATCTTATGACATCTACGGAAGAAATGGAGATGTGTTTTTCTAAACCCTATACCACACGGCAAATTAATTGTTGTTCACAAGTAGTTAGCTAAAACGTCTTAATTTGCTCCAGAGAACATTCATAGGTTCGATGAAAATGAGACCCTTACAGAACCATTTAACTCATCTTCTGCGTTTAAATATTTTAAACTAGCCTTTGCCCGCGGCTACGCTCGCGTTAAATTCGGAGTAACACAGAAGAGATCTTGTTAGCCACAGCCCGCATGCCAATTTATAGCTTTTTACGTTGAAAATTGCGGAATTCTACCATTTTTCCTATCGTCACATTTTGGAAAATTCAAACAAAATCTTTATAAATTGTAGCCTATGTACTATTCTGATGTATAAGCTGCATTACTGTAAAGTTTCATTAAAATCCATTCCGTACTTTTTGCGTTAAAGAGTAACAAACATCCAAACATACTCACAAACTTTCACATTTATAATATTAGTAGGATAGATGGCTTAGTCCATCCATCTGCCAGCCCGTCCGTGCGTCAGATAATTCTACCAAAACCAATCAAATAATTAAGCTGTAAATAATCCAAGACTGACAAATCATCATTAAAATCTGGTATTACTTCGGGTCGCTGATTTGACTTTTCTCTTCATTACCGGATCGAAGACGGTTTTCCAAATGTCCAATCCGCATTGCAAGTGTCAAAGAAGCCTTGGCAAAGGGAGGGGGAGCACAAAATGATGAATCTGTGCATCGGAGCAACGTTGCCGGAGATATTGCTGTCCCAAGTACGTCAAAGGGACATCTACTTTTCATTAAAAAATCCCTTCCGGGATTGACTTTGGTCGACGTTGCGTTTGTTTGAACGTGAACGGTTATTTTGGATATCGGAAACTACACTGCGAAGACTTAGCACGGCAACACACTTTAGTCGTCTCGCGCGCGGGATAGTCTACCTGTTACTTTCTGACGTCTCTTGTTAGACAGTGACAGGTATAGTCTATGTCGCGCGTATCTCTACGTGCCTTGTCGTGCTAAAGGGACTGGTCGGCATTCTTGAACGCTTCTCTGGCCGGCTGCAAGTGCTACGTCGTAGCAGTCCGTAGAGATGCTACAATCGCTGTTAAATACTTTATTCTTTATGTTCTTACTTCTGCATGTTTTTGTCTGGAGTTCATAAATATTTTAAGAAGAAGGGTGTTATTTCTTAGATTTATATTAGTTAAAATGTAACAGTGGACCGTCCTCGATAGCGTTTACTATGTCTCATACTTTCAAGTTGATTTATTTTACCTGAATAATCTGTTACGAAAGCGCCTTCGATAGATGTTCTTGAAAATAGTCTGTGACATTACGTCAAACGTTTTCCTTATAAAAATGTCAACTAGAAAAATCGTGAAAGAAAACCAGGTTTTCTTTAAAACTGTGTAACTTTTCTATAGTTTCTTGGTTCACACCCACACTGGTTAATCAAGCCCAGATTTAGTTGTACATAATTGAATTGTTGGCCTTTGTTTTATTAAAAAAAATCATTAGTGACCTGGAGTGGCAGGTGTGTTAGTAAATAAATAAAACTCAAGCGGTTCACCGCGTAACGTTGCTGCGGTGCCGTCGCGTCACGTCACCCAGACATTGTTGCTATGTTGTTCGCCGGCGAATAGTGGAGTGGAGATGTCTTCTCAAAGGGTGCGCCAAAGTTCACATAAAATTGCAACTTCGATTATTGAAAGTCCGAAAATGTTTGTTATAAAATTTTATATCATAATGATCATTACTTATAACTTGTCTTTGCGCATAACTATCGTAACACCGAATTATTTATGTTAATAATGTCTATCATAATAATCATCTGTAATAATAATGTTAATTTTCATATATTTTTTTTAAGTAACGATTTAAAATAATAAAATTTTATGTCATATTTAATTTTTGACATAACGATTTTAAGTAAAAAAAAATATTTTTAAACTTTACCTGATTTTGTTTATATAAACTGTCAGGTATCTTGCATCTACACTACATTCAACTCGCTATCTAAAAAGAAATACAGACACCATAAAGGCAACAACCAAAGCATCAAGCAGGGCAAAGGGGGAAAGGCGTAGCCCCCCGCTATAAATAAACTACACACCTATTCATACAACCACATGGTTAGGTTCGTTAGGTACATTGTGATCCCCATCCCCCAGAGCTGAAATAGAAGCCCCGCGGTAGCGGGGCTTCGTCGACTCGCCTTTGAACCCCTTGCCAGTGCTCAAAACTAAGTCCTACCAGAAAAGAAGCTAAGGTTATGTTCGGTATACAGTCAGTTTTACAATAGAAGTTTATAATTAATAAGTTTATTATAAAAATCATTATGAGTCATGATGAATAGTTGGAAATGACATTATGTTGTTTAAAAATGTGCCTACAGATAATTATGAGAAATAATGTTGGTAATACAAATTTATATACAACAAATTTGTAGGCAAAAAAATTATGACAAATGATTATTATGATCAAAAAACGTTAGTTTATAAAATAATATGACAAGTAATATTATGTGAGCCAATATGGACCCCTTCTCAAACGCTGCAATTGCATGACTTTCCAACCGCCACTCGTAAATAACTCGTGAATGCCATTTTTCACCGCCGTCGCGTACAGCGACATCTGTTGCAGCAAAGACGGAAATTGCACCGGTGACGCGGCGGCAGATACCTGATACCACTGCCTTCCTTCCGCGTTACTGTCGAATGGCTTGCACCGCCTCTGGATTTATACATCCCTGGTAACATTCCGGGCTTTAAAACAACTTCGCTAACTTGTTTGTACATTTTTCCGCCCTCGTTTTGTTGTCACACGCAAAACATTCCTTTGTGATGTTGTTTATATCGTTCAAAGAGCATGTTTAAAATACAAAGGATTTTTCGTGGGTAAATTTTGAAATTGAAATGTTTTGAACGTTGTTTGTATCAATTTGTGTTGGTCGAGTATCTCTACGAATAAATTTACTCAATAAACAACATCAGATCATCGGTATAACATGGCAGGAAAGTGCTCTTCGATTATTCGCTCACGAGATATTTTCGGAAGCCGATGAAAAGCCTCCACTCTACTCGTAAGCCGTTAGTTGAAAGTGTTAATCTACTTTTGACGTTGTCTGTGCTTGGAACGTGCTCAAGACATAAATCAGAAATTATTTTACGAAAAAGAGAAAATAATCCTGTGTCGCCGGGGCTGAGCCGGTGAACGTCGCTAACACCTTATGACAGCCTGGTAAATGGAATCCTGACCGGAGTTGATATTTAGCGGCGCGGTGAAAAAGGTCGCGGCATATTTACAGAGCTGGGGCGTCGCGGCGCACGCCCAAGTTAGATGAGTTTTGTCGCCGACTCGGAATAATTGGGAACAGAGCAAACCCGTTCGCGCCCGCCAGCGCCGCGGATAAAACAAATTTAATACACGCACCCACCGAGCACAACAGACGTACGGAGTGAGTTCCATTGTACCATTGTTGCTGGAATGAAATTCGCTGCATAGATCCGTGATGCTATTACGTAAGTTGTGGAGCCGAATTGGTTCCCAACTTCGCGAAAACTTTAATAATCCCGGGACCGATTAATTGATAACTTAGTTTTAGTGGGCGAAACTTCTAAAACAAGTTGCAGATCTCATGCAATTTAGCGGCGGGCACGTCCCGGCAACCCTCGTCACATGTGACGCTGCGCGACATATTGTGTACTCCCAAGAAAACGTCCGAGATATCCTCGCAGTTCTGCGCCCCCAGTCGCCATGTCTCCATTCCGAAAAGTTTCTTTGAAGTAACGGTAAAAAAAAACTTCCGAAGTGACCTTTTTAGTCGTGTTTTCCTTTGAAGATGCGTTTTGGTGGAGCGTAAGTAGAACGCCGACCGACCGGTATCTTTAAATAATTCATCTTTAATCGACATCAAAAAGAAGGTCCTAAAATTGACCCGTACACATTTTTCTTGCCTTTGTCCGCACATTTCTTTGAGCTTTGATGCTTCCCTTTCTGTTTGTCGTTTTATCTCGGGCTTTACGTTATGATAACAGATCTGCCTGTCTTGATGTGAGAAACCAGGCCGTCAGAATGTTTAAAGCTATTAAATACAAGATCCAACGAATCCATGAAAAGTTTACAGCTAAAAAAAACCGGCCAAGTGCGAGTCGGACTCCCGCACTGAGGGTTCCGTACAAACCGATTACAACGCCATCTAGTGACAGATTTTCGAACTAATGATAAATTTTAACTTTATTTAATAAAAAAAAAACTACTTGATAGATTTTGTTCAAACCAATTTTCGTTGATAGTTTTTATGGTAATGTACATCATATATTTTTTTTAGATTTATCACTCTTTTATTTTAGAAGTTAGAGGGGGGGGGGGACACAACTTTTTCAACTTTGGAAGCATCTGTCGCACAAACTATTCACTTTAGAAAAGTATGATGTTAGAAACCTCAATATCATTTTCAAAGAGCTATCCATAGATACCCCACGCGTATGGGTTGGATGAAAAAAAAAAAATTGAGTTTCAGTTCCATGTATGGGGAACCCTAAAAAATTATTGCTTTTTTTTTATTTTGTGTCATAATCTTAATGCGGTTCACAGAACACATCTACTCACCAAGTTTTATTAGTATAGTTCTCATAGTTTCTGAAAAAAGTGGCTGTGACATACGGACAGACGGACAGACGGACAGACATGACGAATCTATAAGGGTTCCGTTTTTTTGCCATTTGGCTACGGAACCCTAAAAAGGCGTTGCCGGCCTAGGGGGAAGAAGCGCAGCGCTAATAAAACCGTTGTAGCCCATTCTCGGCTAGATGTAAATGAAAAAGAAAGTCGTAAACTCAGACTTATTAATTTAAAGATCGTAAAATAAGGCGTTCTATTTCGACGTTTATTAATCTGTGTAATCAGGGCGGAGCGGCGTGGCTCGGCCCTGGGCCCTTTACAAAAACGCCGCGTAATAAAAACGCGCTTCAATACGTAATCTCGAACGGACGGCAAAGACCCTCAGCATTCATGCTGCCCGGGTGCCGGCCCCCGCTGGCGGAAACATGAATACGACCTATAGGACAGTTTTACGAAAAAAATAACGTACGCCAAAATTTGCAAAGGCTATTCAAATAACTCTACTCTGACTGGGCTTACTAGAACTGTAACACTGTAAAGCATCGTTTTTATTTTAGCTTAGGTACTTTCACTGAAAAACCTCGTTCATCGGTCAATATCTACAAAATATTTACTTAATATGTTACCTCTATGACTGTGAAATATTAAACAAAACGCCCGCAGTGAAGTTCCACGTTTTGTGTATTGAAAAAAAAAAAAAATTTTTTTTGACAATGAGTGCCGGCTTTTTGTTCACGCTGTATATTGGTAGCGAAAATATTTGAGAGCTATTTGTGGAAGGCATCAACTAAAGCGCCGCCACGAGCTTGTAGCAGTGTCCATTAATCCCGCCTTTGTTTCAACCCTTTAACCACAAAATTGAATTCAACCAATAAAATTTTGCTACACATTACGCTACGAATCCGACCCGCCCTTTCCAGATAAAGACCCTCGCGCTCTTAGGTTACCGAGACAAGATTATTGTCATGTCTCAAGGATTTTCATATGTCATTAAAAGTTGTAGTACGTGCTTGAAGGTTCGTGATGCGTGATACAGTATACGACTGTACGGCAACTCCTTGCGTAATCCGAACCGGTGAAACAAAGACTGCGAATGTTTGTGCAAAATTATGCTTTTAGACGTTTTCTTCGTGAAAATGGATAGGAAATAAGCGAGGTTGTTAAAAAGTAAAAGAAGAAAGGCGGACAATTTGCTCCGGTCCAGCGGACAGGCCGCACTGCAGTGGTTTTACGTGATGCTCTAGTATCTGCCGGGAATGCATAATGTGTAGGAAGTAGGCAACTTAAAAATTCTTCACCCAATTCTTTGAACAATATTTTTTTTAATAAACCTATGTGTATGTGTATCATGTAACTTATTATTCATACTTCTTTTCCAGGTAAGTTCGCGAACTCGCCGTTTCTTGGCAAGTACATCGAAAATATGCAATAAATGTACCAGGAGAGCATAGGAGCAAGGAATTGCATATTCGTAATTTCGCAAGTGGCCCCGAGATGGAACCCCGCCGCGAGGGTCGCCCCGGGCCCCTCGACGTGTGCCGTAATGGCCGCGTGATTGAATTGCCGTATCTTCACCGCCTCGCTGCCTCGCCGCCCCTGGTATCTATTGAGTTAGTTTAGTCGGTCGGTGCGACGGTTCTATGGAACCTTCCCAGTCCCATTTCACTTTACCATTGTCACGGCAGATTCGCAGTGCGGGACTACAAAGATAGATATGGAACTCACTTAATCAAATAGGTATACCCTTAAAAGATTTGCTTCGCGACAATAAAGCGTGGTGATCAAAACTAGAAACGATTTATTTTTCTGCTATCGCAATAATTTATGAGTAATTGCTTTTTATGAGGAAAATGATTTTGTAAAAAGCATCAAAATACTCCTCATAGTCGAACTAGTAGTGGTGGCACTATAGCTAATCTCGGGTGCCCAGGGGGAATTATTACGTTAATCCGGGATAATATAGTCATCAGCGGGCGCTTGACAAAGAGAACACTCGGCGCGACGCGGGCGGCCGCGGAGGAAAAACTCGGACGATCCTTATCAGGTGCGGAGACGACGCGGAATTGCCGCCCGACGAGATCCAGACAAATAATCTGAGGATTACAAATGGAATTAGATTTTTGAAATATTTCACCAGGCAAATTCATGCAATTTGGGTCCGGCCAATTATATCTAACTGTGTATTTGACAGCGACGAAGCTCCCTTCTTGCTACCTGGTCGACACTGGAAAAGCGAATCTATTTTATTCAGCAAAGCCGTCGTGCACTTCGTGGAATTTTAACCGTTATCATTTCATCTCGCGCCGTACGAGCAAATAAAAGGTTATTTTTGCGCGTGTATTTTGCGACTTTAATATTTTCAGCCGAGCTAGAACCGTAACGGCGAAATACGAATTGAATTAGTTTCTAAATTGATTTACGTACGCAATTTGTTTAGCGCGCGCCGGCTATACCCAGTAACCTATTTGTCAAATATTGTGTTGCGAAAAAAAAGTAAAATAAAAAGCAACGATCTCACCCCGGGGGGTTGATAGACGCGAAATATATATTATTTCCCGTAAATTTTCGCAACATTATCCTTTTCATGCGTTACTGGGGGTCCATAAAGCGTGCGAAGTTTTAGACACATTGCGGTAGCCTGGAACGTGGAGCGGAGACAATAAAATTTAAATTTAATTCGGAGCGGGCGGCTGGTTGACTGCGAAGCGTTCAAACTGCGTACATACCGGCCGTCGACATTAGTTGGGATCGCCGTCGCCCGCTCATGCATACAGATGGCCGGGTTGCTCTATTATTGCCCTTCATTAAGAGCATTAAGTATACTGACTCCGAATTCCACGCAACATTTGTATGTGAAAGCGAAAGAACGGTTTATAGTGGTCGTAAAACAAATTTTAGTACTCCTAAATAAGCAGGGCCGGAGTGAATTGAAGTAAAAAAGCAGTGGATTGCGCTTTGTCTCTGGGAGGGTTCGGCGATTGTCCGCGGACGCGATGCCATTTGTCGGCGCTGGCGGTTAATGATGGCGCCTGTTTAATTTTGTCACCACTCCGATAAAGCAGGCTGCGGAGTGAAATATGATGCTAGAGGGCGTTAGGGTCACCCACACCTGACAATGGCGTTGAGGATAAAAGAGTTGTTGTTAAAGTTGACCGTTGTTCTCGCCATAACTTCAATCGATTAAAGCCCTCACGAGTAATTCAATTGACTGACGCTTCGCCTTCCACTCGTGAATTTTTCTGTCGTGTTTTATACTTTTCTAATTCCATAGCTACTAGAATGGCCAGGTTTTTGTACTGTATCGGCTTAGTAGCTATCCTGCTAGTTATTAATAGGATTACTTATCGTTCCATGCCGCTGCGCGCCGTGGGTCGTGGGATCGCAACCATGTCATCAAAGCGATTTTTTAAGAAGTAGGTACTTATATTACATGTGTTGGGTTGTTTACGAGTCCATAAACGAAGAAGGTAATTTTATTTTTTGATCGCGCAATAAACAGTAGGTAAAATTCGATCGGCATCGTTTAATTAAATCTTCCCCATGAGATATGGGCACCGTGCTCTCGAGTATTTAGATTTAGAATATCTGATTGAATTCCCGCCCCGCGCCCCGCCGGCGTTCAGACTCGTTTATCAGCGACAGCTGAGATTACTCCGTTAATACTCTGGCGCCCTGGTGCATTTGTTTCTGTTGAGTTTATTTATTGCCCATTTCTGAACGTGCTAGTTTTAGTTTTATTACGTGCTATTTGTCAGATTTTCGATGTTTGATTTTGTGCTTACATTCGATAACATTTTGTTAATATACGACTTGGTAGTAAATTCAACGGACCTATATCCATCCACACAAAATGTATATGTCCTGTGTACTCTCACCAGCTTAGTAAGCTGGAAACTTCACGAGCACTTTAATGTTTTCCTTCTCAGACCTGACCTTGTTAAGTACTGTGGGCGAGCTTCCCTATAAACATACCTACTTATCTTTGCTACAGAGACTTTGTTTTTAATCTAATTGTGGATTGGTATGAGTATTAGGTTCATTTCTGATCTTATGTTGCTTAGTTACATCATTTAATCTTGTTGATCTGATTTTTTTATTTTCTATATGCAAAAACACAAAATTCCATTTTGCGTCATCAAAAATGAAGTGTGAAGTATTTGGAGTAGGTACGTAATGTTGTTTTTGTTCATTACTTCGACGCTATAAATGTCGCTAACCCAAAGATATCTCCCCAGTTAGTTCTGGTGACACTGTTAGAAATTGAAGAGTTTTGACCATCATCAGTGGCCGTCACTACGTGAATCGAGTCGATAATTAGCAACCGCATGGTCGCTTGTGGCCTTTGGTTTCATCCGATGTTGACAACAGCAGAGGTGCTATGCTATGAGACAAAATAGTCCGTGACCAGAAACGTATATCGGCGCCGTCCCTCGCCGCATCAGAGCACTGCGTACCAATCCGTGTAAAATTCCAGACGCGAGTTAGCCTTATGTTGCAATATTCTTCGACGATTCCAAAATCACCTCCTCCGTGCTTGGAATTTATGAAATCCGCGTAACCTCTCGGGTGGAAGGGTAAGGTAAATCAATTTGGGTAGCTCGAGGTCCCAAATTCGATTCCCGCCCGAGGCGACGTATCCGCTCTCGTTCGGAAACCTCCGTTACACACCCATCGACACTGACACAAATTTGATTTATTCCAGTGAGAAATATTTTTTTGAAAATTTGGTTTCGATGAAACGGTGAATAAACATAGATTGCGTGGCTCGTGTCAACAGCCGCCGATACTGCCGGCAACTATTTTCTCGGCGCTCCCGCGGTGTTAGTTTAGCAAGACAAATACCGCTCTAACAGTCTTAATTTGTACAAACATTAAGGTTGGCAAGGGCGGGAGACTGACGCGAATCGTAATAAAACGATTTGGCGTGCGTCGCACGGCGTCGCCCGCGCGGGTCTGCCGCCGCGGGACGCATTCCCTATTCAAATTAAACGATTCGCAGGACGAAGACAAATGTGGAAGCGCTATTGCTGCATCCCTAATGAACGCAACGCAAAGAATATAAATCAGTCGCATGCAGACTCCTCTAAGTCGTTTTGTTTTCTTTCCCGCGACCTACAATTTCCTGTTCCCATTGTGTAAGATTAGAAACGGGGAACAAAGCAATCGTCATTTATGTGTTTCACCGGTGTCTCATCTCCGGCGCGGGCTTCCGTTCTGTAAACCGCTAACGAAAACTCACGGAAATGTTTTGGCAATAACAATAATTGGCTGCTGCCGTATCGAGGGCCGCTCGTGACAACCGCTCGAGCGTTCGCGGGACGCATCGATCGCTCTCCTGATATAAATTAGGTAGGTACAAGCGGTATTAGTGCGGGTAAACATTGAGAAATATTCCGGCTCTTCGTGATATATTTATGGGGAAATGTGTGCCCAATGACCGGGAAACGATTAGACTCGACTGGATGTCGCGTCCGTCCGAGCCCGCAATGTTGTCTTGACAGACACGCCTACAGGGGGATTTGATGTTAGGTACTGCTATTTCGTTATTATTTTGAAATGTCATTTTTATGTGTGTTTTGATTTTGACCATGAACAGCAGAGCATTTTGGTGATGTCTATTTGAATGCAAATACTCGTAGTTATGCATTCTACTTCTACTTCTCAATCATCCAGCCTATACAGGGTGGAAAAATCGAATGCCACATGGATGGCAACTACCTTAAATATTGTAAATAGCACATTTTGTGTAAGGGAGACTTTACTTTATTTTTAAAAACAATAAATTCTGCATTTAAGGATTTATGAAAAATCACTTGCCTCAGTCGGGACTCGAACCGGGCAAATGTGACAAAAAATAACGTACCGTATTTTATGATGCAGATTGAAAGGGTTATTGACAAGGTTCATTTTTCTCTAAATAACAAATACAATCAGAATAACGGAAGGCCATGAAAACTTAAAACTAAAAATTAAAACACACAAAATAATCGTCAGTCCTTTATAATATGAAAGCAATTGGCAAGTCGCGATGTCGATTAAACTACGCAAAATAGTAGTAATACGTAAAATATTTGAAAATGGAATGAACACAATTCGAAACGTTCAATTCGTGACGTGTGAAATTAAATTTAAAAGGTAATTGTTACTTTTCGTGGCCTTTCGTTATTCTGACTGTATTTGATATTTAGAGAAAAATGATCCTTTTCAGTAACCCTTTCAATCTGTATCATAAAATACAGCACGTTATTTTTTGTCACTTTTGACCGGTTCGAGTCCCGACTGAGGCAAGCGATTTTTCAAAAATCCTTAAATGCAGAATTTATTTCTTTAAATAATAAAGGAAAGTTTCCTTTACACAAAATGTGCTGTTTACAATATTTAAGGTAGTCCCCATCCATGTGGCATTCGATTTTTCCACCCTGTATACGTCCCACTGCAGGGCACATGCCTCTTGTCAGTAGGTACCTACTCTACTTCTCGGTTGCTCTTAAAGTCAGAAAGTTCCCCACTGCGATTGTAGAACCGAAAATACTAAACCATTGTCGTTTCCAATTTACTTTATCACCGAAAATCTTGAGTAAGCGTTCTCGTAAAATTCAATTCTGCACTTAAGCTCCTACAAAATAGAAATCCGAGGCTGCTGGAGAGGTGTGAACGATCCACGTCCTACGGCTTTATTGTTTAGCTAAACTACCTACACTCGAGTGTGACCCTCTCGAAATGCAAAATAAAGACATCCAAACTTTAAAAGTATCGTTCGGCGATAACGATTCGATGTTGCATCGGAGCATGAAGCGTGTGCAGAATAAACACGTCGTGCGAAGTCGGGCAAGATCGGGGGCGCTCGGGGGAGGTCGGGAGAGGTCGGCAGTCGTTAGCATATGTACACACTCGCGCACGTGCGTGCCGTAATAGCGGTTCTATTAACCCGCGCGACGCGGGATTGTTCTTCGCCTCTTTCCCTCGAATTCGGGAAGTACTTACCGCGCGAAAAGTGTAAACATTTTTCGACATTCGAGGCGCCCCGCGCCCCGGGACTTTGTTCTCAGATTGAAAGCGTTTATGTTGATGATGGGAGCCGGGCGCGCTCGCGTCGGCTTACGCTTGCCGCTGCTCCGCGAAATATCTGATTGAGTCGTATCAAAGTCGCCGTTAGAATTATAACCAACTGTAGCTATACATAAGTAATGTCTTTTCTTTAAAATCAAACTGAAACAGCACCATAGAGCCGCCATATCTCTCGTCCCATCTGATTTTCGTCAAAACAAGCGAGTCGCACCAAATATTTTTCTCGGTTGTGTTTCTTCGTCTTTGATGCCGGCTTGTTTTTGCGAAACAAATAAATAAAACATATTTGTCGCGCAGCAAGATCAAGGCACCTCATCAGCGGCACCAGGGCCCCATGAGACCGCAACAAACATATTTTCCCGCGGCGTGTTTGCTTAGGACTCGGGCGCGGTAAATTAAGTAAAAGTTGGCCAGAACAAATACAAGAATTCGATTAGCATTCGAACGATTGTGCGCCGGCTAACGAGAGGCCGGGACTACAAAAATAATGGTGTTATTTAAGATGAAACGGGTAATTAGCATTTAAGGGTTCAAAAACGTAGACTGCATAAACAACTGGCCGACCCGCAACGCCCACGCGTTAAGTTGCAACTTATGGCAGCTGAAACATATGCTCCAGTTAACGTCATTCGTAATTACACCGCAGCGAAGCTCTTAGTGCGGATTTGAAACTGTACCGAGCACAATTAAGCGCCGAATTAAGTCTGGTTGGTAGCTACTAAAGCCTCGAGTCTTAATTACCCCGAACTTAGATAATGCGGCGGCTTAGTTGTGTTGCAAAACTTGCCGGCGCGGGAGTCGAAAACACCCGGGCTGATGGCGCCTTCGCTGAATTAAATATGCGTCTTGCAGCAGTTGCTGTAGTCGCAGATTTAATGGTTGATACATGAAAAACCAGTCCCTCTTTAAATCTTCCGTTGGTGTAGCAAGAAACTGCAAGAAAATTGGTTAAGGAAGTAGTCTAAGTTTGATTTAAAAGTTTCGTCCTCTACGGCTTTTTTAAGAGTGATCCACATTGCAAACCAAGGGTAAAGATTTTTTTTTTCAATTCCCACCTCGTAACGTCACTATGAGTATTTTACCAACTTAGTTTTTCACGAAATACTTACTGACACGCAGTCAGGGAAAATTAACGTTTGGCAGCCGGCATAGCAAGACGAGGCGCGAATTGAGCCGCCCGCGATATAGACATACATACATACATATTCTCACGCCTGTATTCCCAAGAGGGGGGTAGGCAGAGCACGTGAATTCAAAAATCCAGTGCCACGTTTAGCAATTTCAGGGTAACCAGATTGTTAAACGTGATATTGCAGTGAGAGGTTGCTATCCCATAGCCCACAATACACTAACCCTTTCCCAGAGTCGACTCTTACGACACCCACGGGAAGAAAGGGGGAGGTGTTATTCTAACCCGGCACCACACGGGAAATAGACACCACGTCTAAATAGAGACAACAAAAAATTCTAATACCTGTTTAAATCAAACATTAAAATTACAAAAAATTAAAGCTAGTCTAACTTCGCGGATTGTCAAAATTCTGGAATTGGTCATGTTTCTATATCCCAGCCATTTGCATGAAAGCAGTTTCTTGTGAAGTGTGTCGCTATATAATACGAACGAATTATGTGGGTGGTTAAACTGCTGAACATTGTATTTCCTCGACTGTACGAACCCGTTCCCAGTCAAGATCCTTCGCGTTGGACTCGGTCTGTGTGTTGTATTGTTGTGCACACGCTATGTTTTCGGGGTCCGATCAATCAGTTGCGATGTGTAAGCTATAACTAATAGGTGTGAAACCGAAGGGAAACTTGATAGCTTTCTGAAAGTTGTTAGAGCTGTTGTTGTAATAAAGGATTCGCTGCGATACTTTGCTAACTGAAAGCTGGTCAAAGTAGGATTGATATTTGTTGAAAAGAGTAGTAAAATGATGTGCCTAAAAACCCTGTTGATTTAACTAAACGCTTAGGGTTCATTAAAACCAAATTCCATAATACCTTATTAACTAATTTGACTAAATCTCAAATGGCCATGATCCCATAATGCCTAAATATCAAATTGACGCATTATTAAAAAGAACGAAAGTCATAATGACTTTGACGGAAAACGTCCAATTCCCAAAACGACTTAATATTGATATGTACATTTCCTTCAACACCGAAATGGCAAAATGTCGCAGTCTCAAAATACCTAATTTTTTTTACAAGCTTTCATTCAATTTAACTATAAATACTATGAATAGGTAGCTACAATGATGTTTGCCTGATGTCATTTAATCTTTATAATAGTACTATAGTTACAAGTGGCCAGCGATAAACCAGAAAACCATATTATGAAAGTATAATCTTTAATTTAGGTATTTTGGGATTTGGTTGTTTTGCGATTAAGGTGTTTTGATATTTAGTTATTTTAAAATTAAGTCATATTAAAAATCCGGTGTTTTGAGAAAAAAATATAGGTATTTTGGGATTTAGCCATTTTGACATCAAGTTATTTTGAGATCTAGGGATGTTGGTAATAGGGTATTACAAAATCAAGGTGATTTGAGACCTAAGCAACTAAACGAACACATACATACACTCAAGCCTGTGTTCCCAAAAGGGGTAGGCAGAGCACACGAAACGTGACATAGACGAAACCATGATTATGACTATTTTGCGCTTTGCAGCTACTTCTAGCTTCATGTTGGGTTTGAAAACAGATGGTAGAGGTAGTATAATAGTGACAGGTTGCTAGCCTGACGCCAAAAGCATACCTAAACCTATTTCCTTGGTGGCCTCTGACGACATCCACGGAAGAAATGGAGGTGTTATTCTAGACCCGACACCACACTGGCACTAAATTAATAGGTCCCGTAATTTATACAACAGCACTGTCGTTTTTTATGTTTAACATTTTCACGTAGCATTCAAGTTCACGCAACACTTTGAAGACAAGAACAATATGCTTTTCCCATACTTCTTATATCAGCTCGAACTTAAAACAGTTTTGATCACACTGAACTTAACAAATTTAATATAGTTTCCTTAATATCGGGACAAGTTCTCGCAGGTGCCCGCGTCGCGAGCAACTTGTCGCCGGCAACTCGGCGCCGGCCTAACTCGCCGACATTGTTCGCTAACTTTAACTTCGTCTTACAATCGGATTTTTTTTCTGAGCGCTCCTTCGGTATTGTAGGTAATGTGAATTCTGTTGCAGAGTTTTTTCTGTTCTCCTCAAATGAAAAATAATATAACGAAACAAAAAATTTCGATACAAGCTTTTTTTTTTGCTGGCTGTACTTCATTGTCATCCATCCTAGATTACGTGCACCAGATCTCAAGCCAATCAAACCAACCGCTGAAGGGTTCCCTCCATCGGAGACAGTCCCGGCTGGGCCACCAGAAGTCCTCTATCGGAATATTGTATTGTCATTCAAGTTACGTAGGTGTCGTAGGTATACCAAGTTTCAGCTCAATCGGTGTATTGGAAATGGTTCAAATCTTCCTTGCAAGATTTGTAAACATACATACAAAAGTGAAGTTAAATAAAAGCTAACAAAATGCCACCATTCCCACTCCGGAGGTACACGGATCTCATAAACATGTGGCGTTGAAACAAATCTAGAGTGTGTTTTCCAATTACAGCGGTGTCAGCCAGCGCCCGAGTGCACAACTTTTTCTGCCTCGCTCACATTCCCACTGCATTTGGCCCAACTTTTAATTAAGGCACACTCCAAACTCGATTCCGTTCGACGTGCATCTTTTGAAACAAACGTATTTTAATAAAGCCAAACAAAATAATTGGATGACTAGTTTCCTTGTGTAGTTGCCGTGTGGATGTGGTGTCGGGATAGAATAACACCTTTCCATTTCTTCCGTGGATGTCGTAAGAGGCGAGTAAGGAAATAGATTGAGGTATGCTTTAGGTGACAGGCTAGCAACGTGTCACTATTCTACCTCTTCCGTCTTTGCAAACCTAAAACTATGCTAGAAGTGTAGAGTGGGTAGAATAGTCATAGTAATGGTTTTTTCACGTCACGTTTCGTGTGCTCTGCCTACCCCATTTGGGAACACAGGCATATGAATGTATGTAGTTTCCTACGCTTTGTCGCTTGCTCGGGCTCAAGATACTGCATTCAGCGTAAATCCAGAGATTCCTCCGGGAATATATCGGCTGTCCGAAATCAAAACCTAGTAAGTCTCATTAGAGAAATTTTACAGGAGAGGCAAAAAACCATTTCGATAAAAAAATTTGCACATAGAAGTGTTTTTCATCCGAGACTTGTTTTGGATTTAAAGAAGTATAACTTGCTTTACAAGATGAAATAGTCAAAGTCTGTTTATGTTTATTTAAAACCTTTTTATGTGCCTTACTAACGAAAAATTACAAAAATTTGAGAGAAATGTTACTTTAATACCAATACAAAAATCTAGCAAGTCGCCTCACTATGATTTTGAATTGATTCTTTTTGTGGTTTGAACCTAGATTCTTCACATAATAAGCTAGCAAAACCAGAATTAGGGAAATTGATCAGGACTTTTATTCGTTTTTATAGAAAACTTATAATGTTGCAATCTAATATTAGGCAGGTAGGTACTTATCCTTATCTGGGAATTCTAAAAACCTCGAAAAGACTCAAGATTGACTCAACCAATCCTGAATAATTTTTAATTCAGTGATAAACATTAATTACTAGGATCATAATGAAACAATGAATAAATATAGAAAAAAGGAGTTTAATTATTAATCAACAATTAAGCATAATCAGGAATTAACTCGCCCCCGGTCAGGAGATCAATTGATTCATCATTGATCGGTAGTTGAGGCCACAAATCACATCTTGTTTCTGGTATGAAAGGCAAAAGTTTTAAAAGAATATTTTCTCTTTTCGTGCTGGAATGCCTCGAGATTTTGATACTTCATTGGGAAGCTCTGTCACTTTGTAGGTTTTGGACAGGAAATGTAACTCTACAAATGGTTAAAGTAATCCATAGAAGTTTTATTGCTATATAAAATATTTTCGCAAAAATCATTTGTGTCTAAAAACCGAGAAATCATTCCGTTATCAAGGCTGCATTCGTTATCTGCAACTGAATCATCATCACTGAAATCGATGGATTGCTTATTGTCTCTCCAAATACGCGGTATTTCTGAAAATTCATGCTGAGTGCAGAAAGTAGAAGGTTGTGCGCCAAAGTTAGTAGCATGCTGGGCAAAGGAGTTTAATTAATCTTAACTTGAAGTAGAGTTTAATTGTAGTTTCTTATTATTGGATGCGATGTCGTTTATTACAGTCGTGCTAGGACAAAAAAAATACACACATAGTCAGATTGGTTAGTCAAGCAACATAAAACCAAGTAAACCTAAGTTACGAGTACACATAGTTGAAATTTTCTGTTTTATATTCGAAGTATCTATGTCTCGTTGACATAAGTATTGCAATGGCATTATGATGCTGACTATGTATTATACCTAATAACTCCACAATACATATCAACGGCTCCAGAAAGCATAGACAACTTGCTGTTTATTGGGATAGAAACGCATCAATGATAGAACATTAAATTTCAAGTTGTTTACGACATCTTTACTATAATAAAAGTAAAGATCGCACAAAATATGTTAAAAAGCGTTTTAAAAGTGTTTGCACCTTCATCCAAGCCCAATCATAACTTAAAAAAATGAAAACTGAAACACCCAGTACTACTCACAGGCTAAAAAAATACAAAATTACCTACCTTTTAAGAGCAGTTGCCAAAATTCGACCCCATTGATCACTTTCGTTCATGATGAATGCGTCCACGCAGTAACGCATGCTACGACCAACAACAAATTTGAAGTTTGAACTCGTTCCCGATCCCTAATCGCAACAGGCGCGGGCGCGGGGGCGGGCGTTTTGACCGTTAACGCCAACTTCACTCATTACCTACTGACTTGCTAGGTTTTATTACTAAAATATTTGAATTCCGCGTTCAATTCTTCGGCATTTTTCAATTCTAAAACCTAGTATGGGACTATTTTGGAATTTAAAAACCTAGTAAGTACCGTTTACAAATTCAAAATCCTAGTATATACCACATTTGCTAGGTTACTAAGCTTGGAAATGTTACTTACTAGTTTTTTGAATTTGGTATTGGCAACTATAAAGTGCACTTGCTAGGTTCGATGGGTCTCATAACTTCGCTTCTAATTGTGATAGGAATACAGGTGTTTTTGCATTCGACGCAGCGCAAAATTTGGGGCAGATTCATCGAAAAAACGGATTTTGCCAAAAAATGTCCCTTGCTAGGTTTTGATTTGGGACAGCCGATATGGCCCCGTATATCGCGATAGCGCGGATAACGTTATTGCATTAGATTTGAGCGCTCGAGACAAAACGATGTCTCGTCCAAATAAACGAGCGCAGATTCTTCTCGAACACTATCTGAATTGCGGGAATTTATATAACTTCGGTGCAATTTAACAGCAGCTTCAATAAGTACACTGTGTTCACGATTCTACTACAGCTTCAGTAGAACTGCTTACTGTGAGTACGGGTACCTAGAAATTCGATTTCGACATAAATATTTTTTTTACCGAAAATAAATTTGCATAAGAAATATTCGGGATTCTACCTAATCGTGCGTTTAAAATTCCATCGGGAAACTGTAGGCATGCATCGCCGGTAAGCATATTTTATCGTGTTTTTTTTTGTGCCAGTAGAAAGGCAAACCTTTTATCGAGTGAACACTCTCTTGCCCCTGAAAGCCGTTTAGTCGTCATCGCATCGAGACGTCCCTTTCGATATCGACTCCGGAATTGCACCCGTTGAGTCGTGAAATGGAACGCTCGAGGCTCCTCCGGGGCTCTGCCGCCCTGGTGTGCTCATTGCTGGTCTGCGGAATGTGATTAGATTATTGAGAGGTATAATTAGTTTGATTTGGGAGGGGATGACACGGTTTAACGCCAGATGAATACCGTATAGACAAAGCAAAATATGGCGTCAAGATGGTTAATAATACCAGCCTCAAATTAATTGTTCAGTGTTTTGTACCCAAAGGATGAGCTAACACTTAGCTATCGCCGGTTATTGCTGGTATGCCCGCTATTAAAAAAAAACTAAACAATAAGTTCCAAGGATTCGCCGTAAAAAACTTATTTTGTACGACTCCGATTCGAACTAATTTTTTTCATTACGTAACAAAACTCGAATTGGAATAGAAAGCCCAATAGTTTTTCGCTTTCGACCGCAATGGAGATGGTACCTCAAACTCGGTTTCTGAGTCTAGTTTCTGTCGCACTAGACGCAGGTGCGACAAAGTGCCTGCCAAGAGGCAGGTGCTCGCGTCAGGTTCGCAGGCACGTGTCGTGTGGCTTGTCGCGTGTCGCGATATTGCGTCTTTATACGACCGCGTATTTGTTGAGCCTTCGCGGCCGCCATGTTTGATGCCAGATGGCAACTAAATGGAGCTGTGTTGTGTCAGTGCCGGGAGCTTCTAGATTTCTTTGCGTTTATCCCTACACGCCGTGTCGCTTGTTGATGTGCTGTTAGTGCCGATTGCTATGTTTTGTAAAGCTTTTGTGGATTTTCTACTGTCTCTAGTGTATAGATGTCATCTTGGAACTAAAATATTAACTCATTATCAAGCTACGCTACTGTTATTTTTTCATTTGGTGTAACATACTTGAGACTTCAACCGTCTTGGACAAAGCTTCGCGTACAAGCAAATTTAAAATTCCAGAGACACATACTGAGGCGTGAAATGTTCGTGCGTGAATTTCAGGCGAGCGTGCTCCCCATCAAGAAAACATGTTATGTCATACTTCCACATAAAGGGGGATCGACAGTCAATACACCCCCTCCACACCATTTGTCAAAGGTCGCAGGTGGGCCCGATTTCCGGCAGAGGCCAATATTCGCGACCTCTCACGACCCGCTGGACGCCTAATAACCAAGGCTGTCAACACCTGCTAGGTGCTTATGTTGCCCTGGTACTTTGGTGCTTGATGTGCGAAGATTGTGAACTTATTATGTTAGTTAGATAGTTGATTTAATTTTATTAGGTGGAATGTTTGTAAAAAGTTTGAGTAGAATTTTCATACATACATACAACGTGTCCCTTCCCTACCCTATGGACATAGACGAATACTACACGTTTATTAGGGTATTTTTGACTAATATGCAACAATCGGAACAGTATTTATCGAGAAAACAATGATTTTAAAGTTTTAGCCTTTGGAGCACCCTTTATTTACATTGTGTTAATTAAAACGCATTTATGCGGCTAATGCAATCTCTTTTGAACATACATTCTCACGCCTGTATTACCAATTAGGGGTGGTAGAGCACATGAATTCAAAAATCCACTGACAATTTAGCAATTTCCGGGTAACCAGATGGTTAAACGTGATATTGCAGTGACAGGTTGCTAGCCCCTCGCCCACAGGCCGCAATACACTAACCCTTCCCCAGAGTCGACTCTTACAACACCCGCGGGCAGAAAGGGGGAGGTGCAATTCTAACCCGACACCACACGGGCAATAAATTAAATAAATAAAGTTTAATAATAAATAGAATTTTCATGATTATCCAAAACAATAATCGCACATGCGTGACATATTGAGTGAGCTTGAAGTACTTGTCATATCTATTGATTTCCCCGTTATTGAAGAAGAAAGACGTTGAACGTCAAAAACAAGCCGGTTTAATACTGGTACGACTGTCGCCGAGCCGGCGCTCCGGAGTCTACGTATGCACGTAATTTTGACAGTCCACTGCACACGCTTCCTCCTTCCGGCCGCGCCCCAGTTTCATCCCATCGCGAACGAACATCTGGCGAATATTACCAGTACTTATCCCTGTTTACATCTCAAGAAATTATCTAATATCGCCAACGTTAAATAAGGAAAGTTAATAAAGTTGTTTGCGTATAAGATAACGGGGAGATTTAAGCCGTAAGTCGCCGAGATAGCCGCAGGAGCAAGTTTAAAATTGTGATTAACGCGCCGGCCGGCTCCGCGGGCGCTCCATTTGTCACGCAGCCTCTCGAACCCTGACGCCAGATTAATCATCCCTTGACACTATTTATGGAGATAACTTACATTTCCCCTGGGACCTTTATTACCGAGATTAAGGAGAATTTTCTTTCGTACACTCCGGTTAACAATCTGCGGACCCGTTCGAATATAATATTTGAGTCAGCATCCAGTAGATGCGATCGGCAAACGACGAGGCCGGCCCGGATACGGCCGACAAATAGCGTTCCGGTAAATCATCGCCCACAAATTGTTCCCTGGATCGAGGTGGAATGAAACTTCTTGTGGGATCATTTTCGCCGACTCCGCCGTTGTGTCGGCCTCGTTCCGGCCGCTTGTGAACATTGTTGCAATTACGAGGCACGACTCGTCGGTTAAATTCACGTATCCAGTTCCGCAAAGGTGCTGTCGTAGGCGAACTGTAGAAAGTTTCCTTTAATTGGTAACCGCTGATCGTTGCTTTATTTCGAGTAGCGTTGGCAGAACAGAGCCTTTTGTCAAAGGAACTCTGTATAAAAGAAATCACATCGCAATAAGATAAGAAACATCGTACTCGGAATCCACCAGGCTTGCAGAAACCCGAGCACGTACCGCGGGCAAAGGGCGGCCGGTATTATTTATCGAAGAAATTTCACCTGGGCCGTGGCGCGCCTTTCTTTGGTAAACCTCCTTGATAGTGTGCGACCCCAATAAAATCACCATTTTTATAACCGGTTCACGGGCCTCATAACCTTCTGGCGCTCTTTATTTAATGCCCGGGGCATATCAACGCGGATTTACGGTCTTCTTAACAAGTTCCATTGTTATTTCATTTTATTTGCTCTGGTTTATGATGTTCCGGGATGGGCGTAGTGCGTGAGTTACGAGGCATTCGCCGCTTGTATTTTTTCGGCTTGCGGTTGATTTGATTGGGTGGTGCTTACTCGACGAGTGGCGGCACTGATTTCTGTGACACTCGTTGATGCTCACGCAATATTTGAAGGTCTTACAATGAAACAACCGTTAACGTGGATCACTATAGACTAACTTTATTTAACGTAAAAGTACAGATACCTTCAATATGCTAG
>BHDV01000010.1:45509-56245 GCA_005406045.1 Adoxophyes honmai
TAAGGGGGGCTCCCATACTAAAATTCTGATTTTTTGCAGTTTTTGGTACGGAACCCTTCGTGCGCGAGTCCGACTCGCACTTGGCCGGTTTTTTAAGTACCTAAAAGTCTCTACTACATATAGGCCTGATGGATATGATTTCTTTGTAACTTTTTACTCTCTTTGGATATGTCCAACCAGTCCAACACACAAAAATACCATTTTAGTTTGTTGACTTGTTGGTTCATGATATAGAAGGAGCGAAGCGAAGGAGGTCACGTATTGAAAAAAGTCACACCCATCACCATCATAGTGAAAATTAGAAATTCAAAGGGGGCGTCCATAAATTACGTGAGGTGTTTAAGGGGGGGAGGGGGTCGAGTCAAATCTCATCTAATCTGACGTTGGTGGGAGGGGGGGTCACGGCAAATATCACGTAAGTAACTTTTTTCTTGTTTGTAGCAAAAAAAAACTACTGTTTTGGTCCATTTAATAAGGTCTTAAAAACCGACGCGTGGATGGCGCTTGGGGGTAGGGGAGGGGGTTAAATAAAATCTCACGACATCTCACCAAGGGTGGAGGGAGGGTCAGAAAATTGAAAAAAAAACACCTCACGTAATTTATGGACGCCCGCAAAGCAAAATATTTTTATTGAACGCACTTCACTCTTCACTGCACAAAGCTTATTCATCCCAAACCAGGCCAACAAGAACAAGCATTATTATAATTCAGAACACCAGGAGAGAATGAGCCCGAGGGATCATAAAGGTTGAGACACGTCTGGCAAGTGTCACTTCCACGCCGTCGCCTAACTTCACACGACGTTATTTATTCAAAGACCGGGCGAACATAATCGAGGCGGACACAATGAGCGCGGGTTGCTGCAGGAGTCAAAATCCTTACTGTTCAGAGAGGACAGACTTTGCGCATTAATAGATTAATTTAATTTAATGTGCGGTCACTTATTCCTACATTCTATGTAAACTTTTGCACCTTATTGTCAATGTCATAAAGGTGTACAGATATTTTTGAACCCTCAGTTTTACTCATATATTAATGAACTCGACTGTAAAGCTATCTTCTATACTATCGTTCAAACATTAATACGAGTACCTAATATGTCCTTCGGATTTCTTACGAAAGAACGCTGGATATAAATATTTTGACACCACTAAACTTTTCTTCTGTTTATATGTTCTTGTGGAGCTTTTATTTCTATTTCGTCTTATTTAAGTCACTGTTTGAGACGGTTTTATTTATTTTATCTTGAAAGTCGTGTCAGGTATTTTACGTATTTCAAAAGAGAATGATGTTTCTTTCATTCGTAAAACGTCTGTTCTTATTTTAATAATATTTTTGCAATAAACTGTTTAGTGCAATGACGTAAGAGCGAAGTGAGTAGGCTCCGCTCTCTGCCCCGCGCCCACGTAAACCAATTTAAAGTTTTATATTCCGAAGCCGCGAACGCGCGACGCACGCAGGTGACGTCGTAAACCTCGGCTGTTCGCTATTTGTATTCAACTCATTAAATCATAATTATTTCAAGAGCAGCAGAATTTACAATGTGATCCTTTTGAGTCGGATCGAATCGTGCCGAGAAGAGGTGCGAAAACGCTTTGTTTCCTATGTGCCGGAGTCTCTTACAACTGAAATTAAGAAATAAGCCAATCTAATTACATTTATCCAACCATCCGAGCTTATTAAAACCCCGTTCCCGACGGCTCCGCGGAGAGCCCACATGCCGACCACCCCCGCGCCCTCGGCACACAGTAACGGCGCTTTTCCACTGTTCGGTTTCGAATGGACAAAGTTTGAATTCAATTTTGTTGGGAGTACTTAATTGCGGAGATAAATCGTCAGGGCGCTTACGCGGAGCGCAGAAGAAAGCAAGAGTTCGGATTTACTTCGTAAATACGACGACTTACTTCGCGATCTGCTCGAATATAGATTGCTCCCCGCTAAACTTCGATATTAGATTTATAATTTACGAGCTGTTACCCGCGACTTCGTCTGCGCAGAATAAGTATTTCGGATTGCGTGGCGTAGAATATATGGCATTAAAATTATCACACAAATAATTTTTGAATCGCATTTGACAAATATAACAGCTTTTTTAACAAATTGACGTCTGCCCGTGTTCGGGTCGCGCACTCAGCGACGCGTGACGTTTACCCCGCGCATGCGCGTCACTTCAACGGTTTTGACAGCGGACGCCAAAACTCGCAAATGGTATATTTTACCCGACTTACTTGAGAATTATCGTCGTATATTGGATAATTCACAGAATATCTTTACAATTTGTAGCCTATGTGTTATTCTGATGTATAAGCTACATTCTTATAAAGTGTCATTAAAATCCATTCAGTAGTTTTTGCGTGAAGGAGTAACAAACATCCATCCATACATCCATCCATCCATACATCCATCCATCCATCCATACTCACAAACTTTCACGTTTATAATATTAGTAAGATATGCCATAACTTTTATCGGCTTATACAAATGTTAAACGCCGATACGTTATTCTCATCGGCGGAATCCGATGAGATTTGCTCTGCGCTTACATTAAACGCCACTTGAACTTTTTCACTTAGAGAAAATCCCCTGAAAATCGTACCCGTAGCCGCGAATCTCTTGATCACTTCTGCGCCTCTGGTCGTCGCATGGGATGAACTTTACAAAACTGCAATTACCGCCCCCGCACCTGTCATCGCTCCGGTGACGCGCGGATGACAGATGACAGTTGCGAAGTGTTCGTATCTGTCAAGTGCACGTCTTGACAAGTTCCGAGATTCCCTTGAAGTTCATAATGTACTGTAAAGTTCAATGGCATTTAGCTTAATGGATTCGCTTTCGTCGTTATGGCAAGAGGTATAATGAAGACTCCTCTATGTCATTGGACTCTCATTACATTGCGATTTTGATCTTCAATTTAAATCTCAGTCAGACGGTCTCGGCTGTCCGCGACATTTCCTATTTCTTGTTTGTTTGTCCTCCTTCCGTCGGGTGAAGGACAGTTTACTTTTTGACACAATTATAAATTGTTTTCACAAATGTTGGATCCTCAAGTTGTTTATTTTTAAACACCGTTAACGTTTGCCGAGTTTATTTCGGGCCGAGCGAGCCTCGTTTAGAATTAATGGAGGTAAATAGATTCTGTACTGTTTTTCTTATTAATTTGTATAGTTGTTTGAGAGCTTGGTGGTGAGGGGCACTTTATTGAACACAAAAAAAAAACAACACAATTTAGATTACAGAAATTAAAAGGACGGTGGCCATTGGGGACCCTATATAGCTACAAAACTTTTTTTATAGGAGTTCCAGAGAAGAATAGCCTGGGTACCTGGTCAGTGAAGGAGTTTATGTAGGATTTGGATCAGGACCGGACAGAAGATAACTCGTGGAACTTCTTTTGGGCTTGACATAATATCTTGATAAAAAAGTACAAGGAAGTTTTAAAGGCGTCTAAGAGATCCCACTGCTACCACTCTCCTATTTAGCTTTCTAACACTCTCTAACACGGCTAATACTGTCCTGCTAACCTCACATTCTTGAGAATACCAGCCGGCTTAGCACGGCAAAGCGCGAGTAGAGTTGTACGCGAGATAGGCTAGGTATGCCTTTTTTTGTCAGTGGGAAAATGCATTACGCATACTGCCACGTCTTTGGGACGACGCGACGGTTATGCCCAGGGGATGCATGCCCACTAAAAAGTCACCGGTGGTTCCTTCCCGCCAGATTGATAGGCGTCGGGGAGTCCCTAGGGATGCACCAGCGGCGCCTTCTGGCCAAGACTAGATATGGCGACCACTGTTTAATTAGAGACGTTACAAAATGACTGGTATCAAGCACGCGCGAGAAGGTTATGTTTATGTATATGGTATATGTCACCGGAAAAAAACAAGATCCGTAAGTTAATAAATGTCCTATTTTTTTTCTAGGAAATTTATAAACTTCTGTAAGATTCTAAACGAGAGACAAATTGTATTATTTATTTATTTTACGGCAACAGTTTCGTAAAATAAATCATATTAGGTTAGGTTAGGTTAGATTTGATAAAATTTTGCTAAAATGTGTACGTAAATCATTTTTTGTCTCCCGTTTGGAATTTTCGAATGCTATCTTGGAATCCTAGGAAAATGAACTTACGGATTTAGTTATTTTCCGGTGACTTGGCTGAGATCGCGTAAAAGCTTTTCATTTTGATATCAGTCAACTATTCAGTTGCTGATTGGGTCCCGCGTCCTAACAGCCCGCCGCAATCGGACTCACTCGCGATATTCAATTTAAATATTGGATTTGGCTCGGTTTGGCGCCGCCGGGTTCATTAAACGGACTGTAATGTGAATATACTGTTGGCTACATTGATTAAACTTTTTTAGAGTTCTTTTTTCAAAGGGCGCCCCATCCGAAGGAATCAGTCATTGCGGGTATTGGGATTGTGACTTTTTCGGTGGGTCAGTAGGCTTAGCACGACAGGGTGCAAGTAAAGAAGCGCGCGAGATAGGCTGTACCTGTCACTGTCTAACTAGAGACGTCAAAAAGTGATAGGTAAACTATACCGCGCGCGATAAGACTCGCACGTGTTGCTGTGCTGAACCTACTGATATCAATGTTCCTTTTGTATTATTTAGGACTTTTGATGCACTTAAAATAGACTCTTGTGATATAAGTCCTTGTAATTGATTGCGAACTTGCTGCCGTAGAAGGATTGGCGGTAGGAACATGGCAGCGTTCCGTAGTGGCTCATTTGTTGTATAGATAGAAAATTATATACTTTGACGGTGCGTTAGCAGTGATTATAGTGAAGAGATGACGAGACATGTAAAAAAATACTAACTGCATACGTTGGCATGTAAGCAGTTCTCTCAAAGAACCTTATTCTAGGTATTTGCAGCTGGCTGGTTTATTTTGAGACCTTGAGATGGAACGAGTTACTAGAACCATTTCTTGCGGGATACAATTGATTTTGATTGAAAGCGCTCCTCACCTTTCTAGCGTTGATGTGAATTTTCTATTCACTCTTCTTATATGTTCAGACTTCAGTTCAGACGTGTTCCAAGAAAGTAGGGACGTTGTGTTCCGTGCATAATGTAGAAATATTGTGTAAACCACATAAACAATTCCGAGAAAGTGTAACAAACATTCCGATCCCATGTGGTGTCGGGTTTACAATAACACCTCTCCATTTCTTTCGTGGATGTCGTAAGAATTGACTGAGGAATTAGGTTTAGGTATGTTTTAGGCAACAGGCTAGCAACTTGTCACTATTGTACTTCTTTCGTCTGTGTTTAAACCTAACGTTATGCTAAACGTGGCCTCGAAACGTGAAATAGTCATGGTTTTGACTATGTTACGTTTTGTGTGCTCTGACTACGTTATGTTACATGTACGGTATGTAGTTTCGGTATATGTAACCAAAAAGGGCAAATACGAACAAAAATGCAGTACTTTCAGCTGCTGGTCTACCAGGGTGACAGAAAGTGAAGGAATAGCGACAATGTACGATTTGTTCTAGTATTGTACTTCTTGAAACATGAGTCCAGTCGTTTGGCTGGGTATTCATTAGCAGGAATCAGACTTCATCCGGTACAAAATTAAAACAACTTAGTACTTAGGTACTTACAATGTAACTTATTTCCCGCTTTTGAAGTTCCTTGCGCCGTCAAAGGCGCTCATTTAATTGGAACCTAAGGAACAGCCATTCGGTGCCGGCGGCCATTTTGTAATAATAATGCAGTTGCGCGCAGTGCGCTGGAAACTTTTTAATTTCTCCCGGTATGTTCGCAATCGGATTGTCGGGCTCCAAAGGGATACAGAATCGAAGCAATGCAGTTTTGTTTGTAAAGGAAATGTGACAAAATCGAAAACGTGTGAAAGAAATGTGACGTTTCAAACCAACGTGTACAATTGGCACATTAAAATACAAATATTATTATCATTATCTAAATAGGGTTGATGATGACTTACGGCACCGAAACGTGGTCTATTCACTAGCGGCTTCATCTCAAAGCTCAAAGTCGCCCAACGAGCTATGGAGGGGGCTATGCTCAGGGTGTCTCTACACGATTGAATCAGAAATGAGGAGATCCGTAGACGAACTAAAGTCATCGATATAGCCCACCGGATTAGCAAGTTGAAGTGGCAATGGGCAGGCCACATTGCACGAAGAGCAGATGGCCGATGGGGTTGAAAATGCTCGAGTCTACGGACCAGAAAGCGCAGCGTAGGACGTCCACCTACGAGATGGAGACTGGAGAGACGAGGAGACGACTTAATAAAGGTCGCCGGAAAAGGCTGGATGCAGGTCGCTTCCAACTGGTACTCAAGGAAGTCTAAAATGGAGGCCTATGTTCATCAGTGGACGTCTTATGGCTGAATTGATGAGGATTATATATATACATATGGCTGTATCAATGTCGCATTAGTGTTATTATTATGGAGAGTTAACGAGTCTACTGTATTTATTAACTGTGTAATTACCCACTGTTTTATGACACTGTAAACTTTACGTTGTTGTTTATTGCGTTCGCCAATAAAAGCTACTTCATTGTTTGTTGAAGAAGCTGGCAGTAGATGCTACGGGGCGCCGGCTCCTCGCGCCTTCTAAATTATTTACTTGTACCGATTTGCCCGAAACAAAACTTTTATTTTATGACACGATTTTTCATGTTAAAATATTTAAAGTAACTTTAAGCGGTGAATTAATTAAAAGTTTGGTGGACTCATTAAAATTCCAGAAAGCCGCCGGTGAAAAAAGGGAGCACTCTGCCGGAACCCGGCCTTAATCCGGTTAGCACGGCACGGTTATGAAACGTAATGTTATTGCGGTGTAATGAATGGCTTTAAATGTAACTCGCAACTTTCAAAGTATCAAGTATGGATCGTTTTGGCGCTTTAATTAACTTCAATGGACACGATTGTTTGTTACGCGTGCGGGTCCTAGTTCTACTAAACCCATGTGATTATATTTAATTATTACTGTACATAATTACCACGTAATGGCGTGCTTTAAAATTTAAATAATTTCCACCGGGAGCCGCTCTCGGCGGGCAGGGACGCTTTACCGGCCGCGGCGTACACCGCCAAATTAAATTAACATGAGCACACAATGACGCGCCGGCCTCAGCCCTCGCAATATACGGGCCTTGTTACTTACACCTCTCGGTGTTTATTAGCTCCTGGTAAATTGGCCGGAATTTCGTATACAATATTTATTTGGAAATGTCAAATGATATGATTGTATCGCCAGATGTTATAGACTTTATTAGTAACATGGCGTTAAACTAACATCACAAGAGAAGTAACAGCGCTTGCCCTTCTGAGCATACAATCAGTAGACCTGCAGGCCTATTCTTTAACGCACTAAAAATCAACATCAGTTTCAATTTGACAGTTGAAACCTAATCTCGCAGTGAAATTGAAACATTTGGTACCATGTAAGGTCATCGCAACCACTTAAATTTTGAAAACCAAATTGAACGAATGATTTACTAAAAATTGGTTTTGCGTAAGCTCTAAAATGCTCACATAATCGTTATCCAGTTTTTTACACGAAAGCACTTTACCGCGACGCTTGAGATCTAGATCGCTTTCCTCCGTGAAACCGATGATGATTTTTAGTGCGTAGACAATAGCCTGCTGGTCTACCGATTAGTCCGGCTATAGTACTGACGTTACCTACTTGTTATGACACCAATAAGAATACCAACCGTGGGGGTTTGAATTAGTTCAGCTGTATGAACCGCTTGAATCTGCGAGCGACTGCATTGCAAGACTGCAATTACAATCTGAAATCGAATGTTCTAATTTGCATTTCACAGTGGGCTCATTCCTACAGGTGGCCGTGGTGTGTCACGTGCGTCCAACAATTTCAAGTTTAAGGGCCTGCGCCAGCTGACGCGTACTACACGCGTACTACACGCTTACCCCCGCCTAATAAGAAATTGTATGAACACCGTTAAATGACGCGGGCGCACGCGACTGACTATAGTACGGGCGGCGTACGGCGCGCGTCTACTCCGTACGCCCTTCGCGGAGTCGAGGGTGTTCAGCCTCGTGCTCCGCAAGGAGCACGCGGGTGCTGTTCGGGGCTTTTGCCCCTTTCAGCGGGTTCTGCCGCCGACCGCAACGGTGGCCGGGTCACTGGTGTGAGACTTGTGGTCTCCGTGGTCAGGTCCTTGCTTCGTCTTCTCCGCCGGTGAGGTCAAGCCCGCCGGATGGAACCCCGTTCGGGGAAGTCCAGCGAGCGACCTTCTAACCGGCGGTCAGCCGAGGCGTGTCTGCGTGCACACACTCACGGACTATTTATAACACAGTACGTCTAGTGTGTTCAAAAAGACCATGAAGTCGATAACGATTACGTTTGCATTTCACAGAATTACATGAAGACGTGTCGACCGCGGCAGTTGTGCAAACGTTCCGCTGGCGGCGCTGTCTCAGATACCACACAATTTTACGATAACTCGCAAACGAAATCGTTATAAGACTCCATGAGCGTTTTCAATACACTAGACGTTCTGGTAGCGGTAGCGCTAACGCCTAGTCGGACTAGGCTAGTATTTCAGTCGAATTGCGGGTATTTTAATAACTAAACGTGTCTGAACAATGAAAATTCGCCCGTCGGGTACGCGCGTCGCGTACTCTCTGGTACGCGCGGACGTACGGAGCGGGCGTACGCGTCAGCTAGCGGAGGCCCTGAAGGAAATTTGTTTTTATAACGCCGAAAGTAGCAAGGCTCACGTGTAAAAATGTTAATAATTGAATCGCTCGCGTCCTCCCAGACGCGCGTAACGACGTCATTTAAAATGCTAATGCGTTTTACATACTGCATTTATTATGTCGCGCCGGGGAGGCATCTGCATACTGCTTCATCACCATTAACTTTACGATTAGGTTCGAGGCTACTTTTAAATTGTGCTGCCGAGCAGTGATTAACTGGTTATCTAGCTAGAGACCTTGTTTTGCTCGTGAAAAAAAAATACCGGCCAAGTGCGAGTTAGGCTCGCACACGAAGGGTTTCATACCAAAAGCAGCAAAAAAGACACGCGTATTTATGGAATGATTTTAATAATTGTTATTATTTTGTTTTTAGTATTTGTTGTTGTGTTTACAATGCAAACACACAATCAGTGAAAATTTCAACTGCCTAGCTATCGAGGTTCTTGAGATACAGCTCGCAAAAAGGTGACCACTAAAAACAGCCAAAATATTAGGTTTTTTCTATGGGAGCCCCCTTGATTATTATTATTAATTTGATTTTGCCGCTATTTGTTGTTATAGCGGCAACAGAAACACAATATCTGTGAAAATTTCATTGCCTAGCTCTTAGGTACGGTTTTTGAGGATAGCCTGGTCACAGACGGACAGACAGACAACAAAGTCTCAGTAATAGGGTCCCGTTTTCACCCATTGGGTTTGGAATCCTAAAAAGAGCTGGTGCGTTTCATAACAGATAAATAAAAAATGACGCCATATTTCACGCAATCGGCTTACTTTGCCTATGTTGGAACGGTTCCAGCAAGCGACGGATATTTGAACTGTGACATTTAGGTACCATCGAACCAATTGATTCCTGACCCACTATAGAACCTATAACAGTAAACGTCATAGTGACATTGCATTGCTCGACAGGCGAAATCTCAATAACGTTTGTTGTGACAACGTTCTGCGATGGGTCAGGAATCAGTTGGTTCGATAGTACCTACTGCTTGCTTATGGCACCCTAGTTGCTGCCAATATCTTTTAACAATTTCGCACGGTATTGTTCTATGTAACTAACGAATGTCTTTGTTGTTTACAGGTATGTTCTTCTAAAATGACGCCGCCAGCAAGTATAGTAAGTTTAAGAATTAAATAAATAATGAAGGAAAATCTAGATCACCATGTTCCCGTTAGTTAAATTTTAATAAATCTTACTAATATTATAAACGTGAAAGTTTGTGAGTATGGATGGATGGATGTATGGATGGATGGATGGATGGATGTTTGTTACTCCTTCACGCAAAAACTACTGAATGGATTTTCATGAAACTTTACAGTAATGTAGTTTATACATCAGAATAGCACATAGGCTACAATTTATAAAGATTTTGTTTGAATTTTCCAAAATATGACGATAAGTGTCGAGAAAGTAGGAAAAAATGTAATGGCGGCTGGCTATTCTGGCGGGCGCTTCCTAATAATAATTCCGAAATCTCTTCTGTGTTAACCCGAATTTAACGCGTGCGAAGCCGCGGGCAGAAGCTAGTAAAAAATAAATGTCATTCATGGACCTTATATGAAAAGAAAGCATGGCAAATTCTGAATCTCCCCATTTATGGGTAATTCTTGAGAACTATCATTCCCCTGGCTATACTTATTTTAAAAAATATCGATCAATTTGCAACTAAATACGATTTTGATTAATGCGTAATAATGTCCCTTAAATAGGCACCACTTTCGGATAATTTGTCTATAATTAAGCCTAAAATCATAGTTATTATGGCACGCCAGGGGAATGAGAAGTCTCAAGAAATGTGTCTCTATCAATACAATAGATGTACATTTGATTTAGGTATGTAGATAGTCGGACTCAGTTTTGTGCGCTTTTTTGTGTGGCGCTCGTCACGTCACTGCTACTGCATACAAACTGTCACTGCATACAAATTAAATCTGTGTTTTTACAAGTGTTCGTGGGTCGATCAACTTTTTCTTGTCCCGAACAAAGATTTTTTCTAAAAAAAAAAACTTTGAATATCTTATACTTTTACGCTTTT
>BHDV01000010.1:57825-102740 GCA_005406045.1 Adoxophyes honmai
GCACAACTGACTGCACGCACACATAGCGCCACGCGCACAACTGACTGCACGCACACATAGCGCCACGCGCACAACTGACTGCACGTACACATAGCGCCACGCGCACAACTGACTGCACGTACACATAGCGCCACGCGCACAACTGACTGCACGCACACATAGCGCCACGCGCACAACTGACTGCACGTACACAGCGCCACGCGCACAACTGACTGCACGCACACATAGCGCCACGCGCACAACTGACTGCACGCACACATAGCGCCACGCGCACAACGACTGCACGCACACATAGCGCCACGCGCACAACTGACTGCACGCACACATAGCGCCACGCGCACAACTGACTTGAACTATCTGTACTTTATGTACTTAATAATTGCTTCCAGAGTATACAGATAAGTAACAATATTTTGTATACTTCGCGTTCCATATTATTGTTACCACCGATTATGACTAAAAGATTCGACTAATTGTTGCATAATGTGATGAATATGTTCTTTATTTGGACCAAGCGCCGCACGAGCGATGATAATTCATCTCCTGTAACGAGATTCATCATACGCCCGCCCTCGCTAATATCCATAACAGACGGAAATACATACGCTTGCATTAAAAACGTAATCTCTTAGACTTCGCCCTTTTCATAATGACGTATTCATTTTCTCGGTGAATTCAATAAAGTTGTGATTGTATTATACGGCAGACGGCAATTCTTTGTTTATTTACGACGTTGTACGTTATTCTTTTGTGAGAATTGTGAATATTTTAGCATGTCTTAAATCGTTTTATAACGCAAAGATAAGACAACATAACCGACGAAAACATTGAGATTCTGAGTCTACCTCTATATTCAGAGCTAGTACTGAACTCGTATTTACGAGCGGTGTTGATCTATTCTACGTATTCTAAAAATTCCTGGAATCCTAGTACTCACTGGTAGGATTTCTCGGTATCAAATGTGAAGACCAGCAAATCCTACTAAATGAAACATCGGTATCGTCCCAGCAGGCATTCAATAACCGAAACACGTCTATATTAGGTGCGTATATGTATATTAGATAGGTATTGGTGGACGTTAGATATCGCTGCAGTTCATCTGCGGTTTGCGGCCTCTCGGCGACCGCAAATGTTTGACGCACTCAAGCACTTGACGCGCTGGCTAGCCAACTGACCTCAGAGAATTTATACTGTCCTGTTATTCCAGTGCAATTGTACTTGGATAGCTGTTTAAATTGTAGAAAGATTTAAACCTTTTTTTCTGACATAATAGTTAATGTATCTACGGTTATGTTTATTGTGTTCAGCCTACCATATTTGGGCTTTGTATGTATATGTATAAATAGTAAATACTAGTGAACTTAAAATTCCTCGGGAGGGAATGTCCATATTGTATCGTTTCATGCCCATTCTTTAGCAGCACTGCAAAAAAGAAAACTATACTATTTTCCTTTACAACAAGCTACAAGATGGTTGCAATACAAGCCAAAGTTCCTGTAATTAACACTTCACATACATCCATCTAAACTTGACCAAAGTTTCCCCCACCCCCCTTGGTCGGGACTCGTCGTTTTCTGCTGAATGCCGGACACATCGATCTCAGCTCACAAACAATGTCGGCTTGAGCTCGCCAGTTGTTTAACGGTGTTCCTGAACTCCTAGTCTGTTAGGTCCCGATTCGTTGGATGAAGTCGTTGTACTCCACACAAAATGATCTAATTTATTTAAAAAAATCAGTTAGAATCGTACGTATCACGCCATTCTCATTATAGAAAACTAGATAGAAGAGTAAGTATCAATCAATCAATAAGTATCAGTGGAACAATGTCTACGGTAGATGATGTAAAAGTGTCGTGATCGTAGAACAGTTTAAAGGATGGTCCTGTCCGTAAATTATCTGCTATTTTCCTATACCTAGGCCTAACGTTCGACAGATATAGCTTTCAGTAAACTTGTATGAATTTTCTCAATCGGCATTTGGTTTTCTGAGATTCATTATAATTTCATATCATTTGTTATCAAATACTAATTCGCAACAGATTTGCATTTGATATGGCAATGCTGTAATTTGTGTACAGGTTTAATATCGCCTACAAGCATAATTATTGGCTACATCGACGCCAGTACCAAACAATACATACCCTGCTATATTGACTAGCGTGTCAACATGCGTCACCACTGCAAAGCAAACGCATACAGTGCACATTTCGCGCTCCCTGTTGCATTACCCATTACCTGATTCTTTGTTTGCCGACCGAAGCGCTCAGCTCGATTGCCAAATATTAGTGCTAATAATGATCCCTGCGGGACCACACGGCGCATAGCAATCAATGGCGTTTTGCTAACCCGCGGGATTGCCGGGAAAAGGCGTATTTGGCTGTGTGATTGCTGCCTTGATCGCAAGCGGGGATCGTAATGAAACGTCAAACGCCATTGCATAAAAACGTTGATTTTAACGGATTTTCCTTTCAATCACTTAAAACGCATCTACCGAAGATAACAATAAGATGGGAAGGCCTGTAATTCAATCAGTAAAATAAAAAAAAAATAAGTTGAATGCAGTTATTGCTTAGTTGTTTTCTAAAACTCTGCTTTTGTAAAACAATAGAACAATAAAATTATAATTTTACACTAACTAACTAACTGGCTACAACCTCTGTAAACATCATGGTCGCAATGAATAAAAAAAATGACTATTGTCACCAATACTACGACTAAATTAGAGGGCAAAATGTCCTGAGACACGTGTCAGGTGAAGTCGGGAGAACTTGCAAGACATCGTCAAGACACGTCGATGTTCACATAAGCTGCACTATGTCGCCAGTAATGTTAGGTGAAGTCGTGATAGTTGTTGATAAGTCGCCAACACATTGTGAGACAGCTGCCTTTTAGTCTAGTCAAGATTCAACTAGCGAAAACTTTTCTAATTAAAACAATTGCGACGAGATCCGTCTCATCAGCAGTGGATCCTTTTCTTACCCCGAAGTGAGCCCTCAAATGCGACTTGACCGAAACCTCGCAACTGAACTCTCCGAAGTTGCCGAGAGGGCCAACTCGCCGATTGGCAATCTAAACTTGCTAACTGTCGGGCCCTTTAAATTTGGAGCGAGTGACCGCGAGAACCGGAGTTGGGGAGTCGATGCTCTTTCGGCACTGGTTTAAGTTCTTGCGTATTAGATACGGTGGATAGAAGACGGGTGATTAGGTTTAGCTGTTGCTTGGAGATCGTTTTTTCGAGCGAGAGAAACGTTGCGATGCTTCCTCTATCCCACTAGTTATTCCATCAAGTGAGAGAATCCCTCGTGGAGACGGTCCGCATAGGCAGAAGTCTCCTGCCTAGCTTTTAGATTCTAATGGCATTGCCACGAGCCAAAATTTCCGCGTGACGAAAACAAACAGGAGAAATAAGCGGCGAGTAGTAGAGATGGTTCCTTAGCACTATTCACGGAGTGCAATTTTCGTACGCTGTGTTTCTGTTTTCAGACAATCGTCTGTGCTTTATTGATTACTAGCTTTTGCCCGCGGCTTCGCACGCGTTAAATTCGGGCTAACAAAGAAGAGATTTCGGAATTATTAGTAGGACAATTAAATTTAAACTGAAATATATTTCTGGACGCGTAACTCTTAACCAAAAAAGAATCTGCCAGCACCTAACCTTAGCTTAAATTACTTTACATACAATGCGTTTTTAACAAATCGCTAACACCTTGAAAATTCGCAAAACAAACACCCGCCCGCGTTCGGGTCGCGCACTCAGCGACGCGTGGCGTGGCGTCATCCCGCGCATGCGCACCGCGCACCACGCTCGCCCGCGCCCTGCAACTTCAACGGTTTTGACAGCGGACGTCAAATCTCGCAAATGGTAGACCATTTACCCGACTTACTTGAGAATTATCGTCGTATATTGGATAATTCACAGAATATCTTTACAATTTGTAGCCTATGTGTTATTCTGATGTATAAGCTACATTATTATAAAGTGTCATTAAAATCCATTCAGTAGTTTTTGCGTGAAGGAGTAACAAACATCCATCCATACATCCATCCATCCATCCATACATCCATCCATCCATCCATACTCACAAACTTTCACGTTTATAATATTATAGTAAGATTTATAACGACCCTTTTTTTCCAACTTGAAAATGTTGTCTAATTAACTTTCAACATGCAGAAATAGATACCAGGATTGCAGAGCTTCGACGGTAGTCGAACACTGCAGTATTCCATCCTCAAAGTGTGCAGTAGCATGTTACGAGTACGCTACACTTAACGGCCGGCGCGACTAGCGGCGCGGCGGCAAGTATCCAGTTCATTGCTCGCGTTACTTTTTGCTATTGTGCAACAATCGTACCGGCCGCGCGATGTACAGAGAAATATCGCGATATAAAATATGTCGATCGCCTGGAGTTACAGCTGTACGTACTATTTGCAATGATTGAGTGGAAAGGCACCGTCAGCGGATCCATTCACCTGTTAAGAACTGACGGACGGCATTTGGCTTTGCAATGCACTTCGCACATTTTAAATTAACGGGGAGTGGCGCGACAGTGAAGGCATAAAGTCAGTTTAACGAGATCCCGTGCGCTTTTAAAAAAGGTTGTCCTGAAATTGAGTTTGCTCGGTGTTTTTACTATGATTAATTTTAAAACATCGTTTGTCAGGTCGAACAAGCACTTTGGTATCACGACTGACGGAATTGGAATAGGTACCGACTTAGGAACATTTAAAAAAGTAGTTGATACCCTTTTGATCTTTCAGAAACTTACACTTCACGTACTCTTAACATCCTAGCTTAATTTTGGCTCCCATATGACCATATGTTAAAGCCGGGTGGAAAGCGATGCTGTTTAAAACTGTTTAGTTATAGTTTTCAGGGAAGGTATGTCGAATGACTTTCCGCTACCGACGCCTTGCGAGCTAGGCAATAAACCTGCATAATAAGCATTTGGTATCACTAAACATTTATCTGCGAAGCTTTACCATTTTACGATACGAACCCGTATGAGCAATCGCGCCGCGGTCCACTCGTAAAGTGGTTACGAGGGCTGTAAACTCGGCGACGCAAAAACTAAACGAATGCTACATCCTTTAGTTTATTGCGCTCTTCCGCTGGACGATACAGCGGCGGCGAGTGCTCTGGCGAACTCTTCGAACTCCTTGCACCCTAGTACCACTGTCGAGTTCGCGCAGCTTTCTTCTTCTTCATCCTCATCATCATGATCGTTTGAAGTCCAACACCAGCAACGCTTATCTAACGCACCAAAAATCTACATCGTTTTTAATTTGACAGTTTCAGTGTCAGATTTTTGGTTTCATCAGTCAAATTAAATATGATGTAGATTTTTGAAGCGTTAGATTAGACATTAGCGCTGCAGTTTCCTGCGATGGACATGAAATGTCAAACACTTAAAGGGTGGTGATTTCTTTCAATCAGCCGGCTTGGCAAGGCAAGGCGCAAGTCTTGACGCGCGCGATGTAAATAATACCTGTCACTGTTTATTTAGGAACGTCAGAAAATGACCGGTAGTCACAGTAACAGTAAGCGGAATTGCAATGTTACTGTGACTTGCATTTTTGCTCAGTTATAGACGACAGTCTTCGTTTTGACGATTTTCTAGCTGATCGCAGGATGTCTGCTCAGTGGAATGGCATTATAAAATTGCGTTTTTTACGACTAACTATTTGATCGCGGGAATACAACGGGTACCTACTCAAATGAAATAAAAAAGAGCACAAATCACGGATACCTACATTAATACGTTTCCTTCGAAACCAAATTTCATGCTGATGTTGAAATCCAGGATCGCTCGACAAGTAATGAAGCTTCAGTACGGAAAGTAGAAACGTCTTTAAAAACTGGTTTCGAGATTGCTCTGCTCAGCTTCAGCCAGTATTATTTACTGCGGCGCGGTTAGCCGGAAGCGACTTGGCGACGCAGTTTTATTTATCGCTGTAAACTTCTGCTACCCCGGTCGCTGCAACTGAAATATTTCTACGAGACAATAGTTGCTATGAAACATTTATTCTACCAACATTACTTTTGTAGAAGTGCTAACTTTGTGAAAAACTGGAAAGAAAGGAACAAAGTAAGCTTACAAGTTAAACTTCGATCACACTAATATTGTAAAGGTTAAAGTTTTTGAATAGTGTGTATTTGTTTTTTCTTAACGGGTAACAGACTGGACCAATTTTGCCAATTTGGTATGCAGGAAGCTGACGTCCTGGATTAACGTATAAGCTACTTTTCATCCCGCGGAATAGCGATAGCGTTTACTTTCCGCAGGTTTGGATTTTAAAGACGTACTTGTTTAATAGTAATATTTAGCAGGCATTTCTCTAATTAACAATGCTTGTTTGCGAGAGTATTGTTCGTTAAAGACGTCCCATGGTTTTTGGCAGCCAAGCAAGTTGTAGGTATAAGGACCAATTTGAACAAAGGAGAGCAAAATTTTGTCTCTGAATTAGTAACTAATGTACTAACTTTGTTTGTATAAAAAATTGATTTACTCTTGAGTAAATAGTGCGTATTCCAAAACAAAATTTCATTATCTTTCGGTTAAATGCACACTGAGGTCATTAGCGTCAACTTATTTAAAACACGCAGTTGACGCGCAGATGATGCGTGTATGCGTGCTTCAAAGGAGATCGAACGCAACCTCGGGCCTTGTAATCCTAAGCACACTAACCGCGTATACGCGCAGATAATTAAAAGCGATACAGACGCGTTGTAGGCGCACGTAGCTTCTACGTTTTACATTTTACATTGTAGTTTTACAAGAGTTTGGATTTAACCTCCTAAGCCCTGTTTCTAATTACTTAATTTAGGGCCTCAGACCCAGACAAAAATTTCATGGCTTAAAATGTTGAATAATAATACTGAATAATTTGTACTTAGTGAAGTACATTCGGCTGTTATGCTTACTAGTAATTTGTACTTTATAAAGTACGCGGGGCCTTACGAGGCTATACAAACTCAAAAGTCGACATCTGCGACGCAGGAGAAGCGCGTTCTTTAAACGCGCGTCTGTGCGTTTCGAGTACGCCGTCTGTTAGGGACATAAGTTATGTACCCACCGTGTACCCAATCTTGTCAATACGGAACGCTGCAAACGCAGTATTTCATGGAGTGTGCGTCGCATGCGGCGCGCGCGCTTCCGGCCGGAACGTGCGCCGGACGCGGTCGCGACGCTGCTGTCAGCAAAAATGCATGTAACTTCACTTTTAAAGGCAATTTGTTAAATTATAGTGTTTTGAAGTAAGACCTAAAAATGTGTTGGAAGTGGCTGCGAAGTATTGAATAGTTTTTGAATATGTGGCGTTTTGAGTGTTCTACCTATTTGGGAATACAAAGCGTGACGTATGTAAATTTGAAGTACAGTCAAGGAAATTGATAACTGTGCCACTTTGTACCTTTTCACAAGAAATGTCACTATGACATACCATACTTTTTACTAATCAAAGCAATATGAAACTCACAATGAAAAGGTTCAAAGTGGCATAGGTATCAATTTCCTTGACTGTACCTAAGCGGTATATGGCATTGACTAATGTCAATGAAGGTTCTCTAAATGATTATACTTATCTTATAAAACACGGATAACTCACGTTATAAATCGAGTTTAGCTCGACATGTTTCGGACTAATTCGTAGCCCTTCATCTAGGAGCCGCGGCAGCTGCTGCTGCGAAACGCGAACTGCGCGCCTCGGCTCTCTTCGCGCGACTGCTCGTGCTCGACGAAACTAACACTGGCTCACGACTACCCTCGTTATTATCGTCATTTATATTATTGTCAAAAATAGGGTAGCACACAACACTAACTACATCACTTTGTAAAGGCACCTCCACACTCGCTGTTGACGCAGTACGAAGATTCAAAACCGTCTTCCAACTCGGAGGCACCGACCAACCACTATCTCGATTAAAATTTGGACGTCTACTAATCTCTATAGCTTCACTATAGTGAGTTATCCGTGTTTTATAAGATGAGTGAGTCTCACGGGAGTTTAATGTTAAATGATTATACTTATGTTTTTTTTTTTAATCATATACCATTTATAACTTGCAATCTCAATGCATTGCCTCAATTTATGTACTCTAGGTAAATCTCACACACCACCTGTGAAGTACCCTCCGAATGAGGAAAGAGCCCGCGAATTACTGTTTTTTACGGTAGTCGGTTCACCTCTTAACCTATTTCCTTGAACATTGTCGCTGTAAATTAATTACTGGCGTGCTAGGGTCCGACCACACCGCCGTGAAGTACGGCGTCGGTGCGGACGCGGTGAATTGACGCATTTTGACGCACCGGTGTGGTCGAGCCTTTAATGCTTTGCTGGAGTTTTATTTAATTTGTTACGTGTAAATATATGTAGCAGTTTGTGTGGGCTACATAGTCAAAACCATGGCTACTTCACGTTTAGTAGCCACTTCTAGCATGTTTTTTTCTAAACCCGACACCACACGGCATCTAGACTAAATCTCTTTTTTAAATGAATGACAGATCAGTAAAATTATGTGTATTTAAAATAATATTAAATCCCGTGTTTTACGAACATTTTGGTACATATGATCTGTTACATACTATAAGTATTATCAAACCGCGATTAGAAAGGGATTGAGCTCATAAGTCATTTTTGAACTAATGCTAATTATGACATTGTCAGTGGTAGAGTATGCAGATAAATTTAATTGTTATTTTGGTACTATGAAGTTCTTAAGCATGGAAAAAAATGCAAATTATACAGCGTTTTTTTATTAATTTCCGATAGCATTAAGAGATAACTGCTCAGATCGAATATAATTACTTTCTTAAACCTGTGGCGATTTTTAAAGTATTTTAAATATTTTAAAATATGATTTTATAATGTATGTACAATTGGTAAGTGTTGTCATTGATGTATTGTCAAAAGTATCAAAACTGTCACAAATGAAATTTGAATTTTTTTTTAATTTCAAAACAAATGACAGTATTTACCGAGAATAGAGTTTAAATATGCAAATCATACTCAGCTATTAATTCTATTATCTATAAGGGTTTGCATTTATGAAGATTATGAAAGATTGGTTTATGATTATATTTAATCATTTATTAAGTACAGTTGTGCTAACGGTACTCTCGAATCCCTTTCTAATCGCGGTTCGATAATAACTCCGATCGTTAGCATTGTAAAACTTAGACAGGTGTACTCTGCGGCCTTACGAGCGTGCAAACACAATTCGGCGATTTTGATGTTTTTCAAATGCTTTACAAAGCTATAAATCCTTAAGTTTTTAAAGAAAAACTACTGTAACATATAAATAAACTCTTTTTCTTGGGATTAACGGTAAATATTATTTTATTAGTAACACAGATTTCTTTTACTTAGCCAATTTGTTGAAGGGTTTTCACAAAAATACGCGTCAGAGCTGTCTTTCACTTGAAAATTTTCCATTAAAATTTACCATAACGATATAAACTTGTTATTATCTGATAGACAATATAGTCTACTGAGGAATAACGGTGTTGCATGAATCAAATTATTGGTTTTTATTATTCAAATAGCATTTTACATAATTTCAAAATTGAACCATTACTTTATTTTTTTTCTCATTGATTTTAATGTAATTACAAATGAAACAATTTTATTGTAAACTAGCTGTGCGCGCGACTCCGTTCGCGTGGAATAGTGACTAATTTCCCCCTTTTTTTCCACATTTTCCCATATTTCTTCACTCCTATTAGTCGTAGCGTGATGTTATATAGCCTAAAGCCTTCCTCGATAAATGGTCTATCCAACACAAAAAGAATTTTTCAAATCGAACCAGTAGTTACTGAGATTAGCGCGTTCAAACAAACAAACAAACAAACAAACAAACTCTTCAGCTTTATTATATTAGTATAGATTTACAGAATATGTTTAGTCTAACCATATTTTTTTCATGGCTAAATATGAGTTAATTTACATTTCACGATTTTTTAAACTTTGGTCCAAAACCACTAAGGTCAGGTGGGGGAAGAGAAACGCAGGGGTAAGAGGGCACGTACGAGTTATGGTCTGTGGTGCCTCTTACCCCTGCCCTGCCCCTGAATTTCTCTTCCCCCACCTGACCTTATATTACGTTCGTAAATAATGTTTGCGCCCTCTTAAGAGGATAGGAGACTCCTAGCCACTTCTCCATACAAACGTAGTCCCCTGTTTTCTCCGTGAGTAATGACATTAGAGCAAAAAAATTTTTTCATTTAATTTGTATCTGTTGTGGCTATGCCCCTACGATTTGCATTCATCGATTTTCTAAATTTTTTATTTTTTTATTTAGAATATCTATAAAAGCAAATCGTAGGGGCATAGCCACTAGCCACAACAGATACAAATATAATGTAAATTTTTTTTTTGCTCTAATGTTATTATTCACTTAATTCACGGAGAAAACAGGGGACTACGTTTGTATGGAGAAGTGGTGCGACTCCTATCCTCTTAAGGAGTTCGTGTTAGTGTCACTTTTACTGATAAATAGTGACAATACCTTGTAGAGATCGATTTTCTAAGCTTATTATAAAAACTTCACGGTTTTTGCCCAACTCCTTCGCTTCGTAATCAACATTCAGGCACGCGTCAAAATCCCGAACCCATTCTCACTCAAACATCCCGCGCGTGACATCAGCCTGACCTCCACCCCTTCTCTGTTCTCCTGGTAGCACAATGGCTGCGCTGAATAGAAAAGGTTCTATTTTGTCCACGGCGGAAGCCCGGGCCTTATTGATGGCAGGAAACGCTTGGCCGGGGCAGGAAGCCTTGCATTGTGGTACCTGCGTTGTCTTGCCTGCGCGCCGTTTGTCTCCCGCACACAGTTGGTACATTACATGCTACATTATGTAGGGTTTCAGTGCTTAGGGAAGGGTTGGTTCCAACATAAAACGTCAGAAACCTATACACACCTGAAAAATCAAGCGTAAGTTTTCGTGAATTAGACGAGCGAGACCAACTGTCTTTTTCTGACATCTCTAGTTAGACAGTCATAGGTAGTATGGTCTATCTCGCGCGATTCATGTTTCATTTTGGCTGGTTTTACGCTACACCTAGCAACAATGGATTCATTTGAATTTTAAGCAGTCTTTTATTAATGCAATCAAATCATACATAATATACTAATGGCAAATAATAAACCTAGCCGCAATTTTTCTTTTTTGGCCGCATACTCAAACTTCTAATTTAATAACTAAGCATCGGGAAAATGATATAGCTTCTAAAATACTATTTCATCTTCTTTACAACGCCAACAAAAATGACAAAAAAAGCATCAAGTCAAGACCAACAATTATTGTTACTTGCCACCAAATTTACTAACTCTGCCACGAAATTCGTAATTCATTATCACTTTACATTTTATAGCTTCCATACAAGCTCCTCAAAATTTATATATTGAAGCTTCAATAGACAACTTAAAATATTCTAACTTAACATGTAAAATAATACTTCATATTCTTTTATCATGAAAATAGCCACTGTACGATTTGGCGCGAGTGTGCGCCATGACAGCAACTGGCCATTTGCACTAATCAGAGATACAGAATCCTTGCCAAAAAAGTAGGTTAGGTTAAAACTGCTACCCCTAAGCCTAACGAAACGAAAATACTGCCAAAAAAGTAGGTTAGGTTAGGTTAGAACTGCGACCCCTACAGAAAACCCACTACTGCAAAAAAAAGTAAGATGAATTACATTTTAAACTTATCGACTTATGAAATTAGAAGCTTACAATTACTATTTTGGTGCCACATGATAACATTTTAGAAGTTTCCCACTTGAATGCATGTTACAAATTTAGATGCTAAATAATAAGCACGATGCCAAGTTATATTTACAGTGGCTTACATAGAAGATAATTAGTGGCTAAGATGAGATGACATTATTTAGACGACGGTTGATTGCGGCTGAGTTAGTAATTTAGAAGGCAACTTAGATTTTTCAGTAGGCGATTATGCTATTAAAAAGAAGTCGGTTTAATTACTACCCTATACTAATTATCGATAGCAAGTATAATGGAAATGTGCCGCAGAAACCAATATGGCAGCTACATTATTCAGAATAGTTATTAGGAATGCAGAAGGTACAGAGCGCTCATTGTATTGTCCCATTGTAGCGCCATCAATATTGCAGCGGGCACCTTTGTTCGGCGCTCGCTTATTTACCTAATTTATACCGAACTGCAGGCAGCCATTTTCTAGAACCATTTTATGCCGAAGTGTGCTGTATTGAGTGGATAAAAGCCCGAGTAGCCTTCCGTTCCCCCGACGTCTAATTAATTAAATTATTTGTCCACTAGTTAATGGATTGCCACCTACACAAAACAAAACGACGAAATTATTTTAAGCGATTACTTTTTGGTACACAGACAAGCTTTTCTGTGTTATTTGTGTAAGAAAATATGCGGAAAGAGATGTATTTACTCGGAGACGCTCCAACGACACCGCGTTTGATAAAATTGTGTGCATCGGTGCAATCCGCAGTATTTTTAACGCCGTGTATATTTGATTTGGTTCGCAAATATCTTTTTAAAATAAAATTGCTTTGACTAGATTATGCTGAAGCAATAACGTATGCTATTGGTTCAGCGTTCAGTAAGTTACAAAACAGAAATGTTTGGCAAAATTAAATTATGCTGTTGCTTTCTTTCCGTATGCTAAATTATGTTGTTTTCTGGTGATAAGTTTACAGTATTTGTATGGTTTTTGTTTTGTACTTTTTTGCATTTAAGTTCCCAACATTATTTGTCTTTGTTTGTAGGGCGGTCATTATTTGTTACAATAAATAAATAAATTATTTTATTTAAAAAGCAAAAAAGTTCACTGTTTCCGCCCGGGATCGAACCGGGGGCCTTGTGCGTGTGAAGCACACGTGATAACCGCTACACTACGGAAACTTGAAGATACTCGACCAAAATCGCCGCCAGTTGCGAATAACGAACGCAATTGGAACGAAACTCGCTCACCTTTCTCTTATCATGGCTTTATGGGCTAGTTGTTTAGATTAAAATTTCGATAGTAATAATATTAATATATATGGACAGTAATTATGTAGTTACACAATGAATACCTAATACCCTGTACAAAAACGTGCTGTGTTAATGATAATAATAAACTTTATTAACCTTAATTAAATTTTTGTAGCATTATTTAGCAGGGACTTAGGGACTCTGATTTTGTGTTTTATCAACAAATTTGTGTATCTTTAATTGAAGTCTCCTCCCTATCGAATAATGGAATTTGAAGCCAGTTCATAGGTTGCAATTGTTGCAAATCACGCTTAAGACAATATAAATTTATTACATAACTTTGATTTTCCGAGGCGCGCCAACGCCAACTAAAGACCACGGTACACCAGCGTGCTCACTCTTTGCGGAACACTGCTCTAAAATCTAAACAATGGTTGTTTTTTTCAGGATTATTTGCCAACTACTTAATTAAACAACTCAAGTGGGGTAATAGCGTTTTCTTTCTAACACAGAAGTCGCCACTCCACACGGAAGGGGTATTTTAATGTCTGGCTCCGCGAAATCCCCGGCGCGGCTGCAAGCAATTATCCTTCAATTTTATTCCACGTTTTTAATTCGTAGAGTTTCCACTTAACTCCTCCTCAAAGCTGGATTTAAAACGTTAAACTTCTTATTTTAATGTCTACGTCTCACAACGAGCTCATGTTTAATAGCTTGTTAAAATTTGAAAAGAAAATCTTTGTCTGCTTTGCGTAGTTTCGAAGAAACTAGACGCTTATAAAATCATTTGTTTGCTTGAAAAATGTGTTTGACAACTTTTTTCTTTTTTGCTTGTGGAAACATCCTCCTATAGGCGGAGTCAACAAAATACAACCCTATGCATTCTTTTTCGTGCGTAATACATACAGCTGCTATAGCTGTCCCTGTTACCCTTTGTAGTTTTTTGTGTGTAGTGGGATATTCTTCGATGGTCGTTCCATTGGCGCACACATGCAAAGCGTGCATCCAACCCTCCGGATCCCTTGAAATAAACTCCTAGTAACCTCTTGTCTCCTGGTGCATACCAAGAAATGTCATCCATTTGTATTCATCCTTATTGCTCTTTCTTGTTCAAAATGTCTTCAGAATTTGTCGCCGGCTAGCGGGTAGACAGGTTACAAGAAAAACAGGGAGTGGATTTCTATATTTCAATATAAAAACGGTATTTACAAAACAAGTTATTAAATTCAGTACTGCACTATTAAAAAAAAATCTGGCCTTAGGACGGGTTAGGATTTGGAAATGGGTAGCAGGGCAGGAACTTTAGGCCGCCTCGAAGCTCCCACAGGCTTCAGTGTTCAGCGCCAGTCTGTTCCGAGGCAGTAGGGCGACGGCAGACGGACAACGGCATAAAAGGGATGCGAAGCGGGAAAGGAAGGGCTGGAAACAACAATCCGCCTTAGCATTTTGGTTGTAATACCCATCCAAGCCTCGTTTCAAAGCCTAAGCCAGCGAACGTTGAACTAGACGAGACTTGGATTAGGTTTTACAAAGTATTTACAAGTGAAAATGAAAATTAAGAGGAAATGGAGCGGTCATATTTTGTATGGAAACGTAGTCCCCTGATTCCTCGCTGGATATTACCCGTAGAACAATGATTTTTTACATCAACAATCTAATGATATATTAGCATGTTCCTATGTTTTCCTTTTTTTCTTTATTGAATTACTAGCTGTGCCCGCGACTCCGTCCGCGTGGAATAGTGACAAATTTCCCCCGTTTTACCCACATTTTCCACTGTTTCTTCGGTACTATTGGTCCCAGCGTGATGTTATATAGCCTAAAGCCTTCCTCGATAAATGGTCTATCCAACACAAAAAGAATTTTTCAATTCGTACCAGTAGTTCCTGAGATTAGCGCGTTCAAACAAACAAACAAACAAACAAACTCTTCAGCTTTATTATATTAGTATACAGTACCGGCCAAAAATATATCACCTTTATATTTTTTGTGGATTTTTTTTTTATACGCGTTTTAAATCTATTTCATATAATTACATCCTATAGTAGGTAGTATTTAGAACCCTTTTACGGACTTTGAATCATCCTGGCCCCATACAAGTGGATACTTCATTCGGTTTTTGTTTTATTTCACAACCGCTACATCTACAGTATTACATTGATGGTAAGTGAATGTGCAGTTTTCCGCTAAATATATAAGAATACGCAAAAATATTCAGAATATAAGTATGACGAAGACTCGTGGTTCCAAGAACTTGGACCTTAACCAACGGGAAGTCATTGTTGCTGGCTGTAAGCTGGGGCGTACCCACAAGCAACTTTCGCAGCAGTTTGGTGTCTCTAGATCAGCGGTAACAAAATTACTTAAGCGTTTAAAGTCTCCAAGAAGCACAATTAGTAATACAAAATGCGGTAGACCTCGCTGTACTACTTCTGTGGTCGACCGTTTTATTTTGCGCACCTCTCGTGCTAATCCACGTTTAACGGCGACAGATATTGTCAAAGAAATATCGACCCTAGCGCAGCCTAATCCATTCATACGGATGGTTCGGCGTCACCTGCAGGACGCCGGGTTACATGGAAGCCGTCCTGTAAAGAAACCGCTGATATCGGAGAAGACCCGTAAAATAAGAGTCGCTTGGTGTAAAGCATGCGAGCTCTGGACAACGCGACAGTGGTCTGATGTCCTTTAGAGCGATGACAGCAAATTTATGTTGATGGCCGCGACGGTATAAAGTGGATTCGTGGTCCTACAGGTACTTGTCACAAGCCCGAGTATCAACAGCCGATAGTTAAACACGGAGGAGGTTCAGTAAGGGTGTAGCGTGCTTTTTCCGCAAGAGGTACGGGTCCATTTCATAGAATTGAAGGTATCATGGATCTAAACGTATAAGTACATAGATATTCTCGACAACGTAATGTTTCCTTATGCACGACGCTCCTGGGCCGTGGATTCGTGTTCCAGCAGGATAACGACTCAAAACATCGAGCGAAACGTGTAATCGAATAGTTCGAATGACGACTTGAGGATCAATTGGAATGGCCAAGTCAATCTCCTGACTTAAATATTATAGATCCGCTATGGGAGGAACTGGAGAGACGTTTAAAGGAAAAAAAAGCTAAGAATACAAACGAAAAATTCAGTCAACTTCAGGAAGTATGGAACAAAATCCCTCAATCAATGATTGATGCTTTGGCCGAGACGTTGTAGAGCTGTAATTGATGCAAAAGGCTTTGCCACAAAGTATTGACATTATTTGATTATATTTAGTAAATACAATGTTAATTACTGGTCGTTTTTATTTTCTGTTGGTACTTGAAATCAAGTTAATTTTATTTTGGTTTGGTCTTTTTTAAGTTATATAATGGCATTGTCCGTAGTGGCTTTGTTTCTCATATGAAATATATTTAAAAAAAACGGTAAACCTATGAGTCTTTTATCTATTATACTAAATCACCCATATTTATTAGCATGAACATGTAAACAAAAAAAAACATGAAGGTGATATATTTTTGGCCGGTACTGTAGATTAAAGGAGATATTAACCTTCAAAAACATGAAAAATTGGTAAGTTTTTTCCGTTGTGTTCAAACATCTAGAAACCAATTTTAACACAATTATATCAAAATATAAGAACATAGAAACACAGTTATGACATTTTTTAAACATTTAATGAAAAACATATTTAATCGGTTAAGTTTTGGAGAAGAAATCAGGGGATTACGAAACGTTGTTTTTGAATAATTTTCATAGGTATTTTCGCTCCGAGCTGTAGTTGTTCTTATCGCACTCGACGTCGTCTGGGCAGGTCACGGCGCGACAGCAATAGATTTAGCAAATACCTATTTTTCAATTCCTTCGACCGGCATATTTCCTCTTAATGCCATTTACAACAGTATAAAACAGTATCTGCATAAGTGACACCCTTTTAAAGCACGAAGTAAATACAAGTTGTGTTTTATGAAATAATTTAAGATAACAAATAACCAAAAAGCGGCTTTCGCCTTGCCAAATCAATATTTCTCTCCGACAAAAAATAAAAGCCAATCGGCAATATTGAATTTATTTCGTTTTGTGAGCGGCCAGTTATGCACCATGGAGGTTAGCCACGTTACAAGCGTGCATCCAACCCTCCGGATCCCTAAAAATAAACTCCTAGTAACTTATGGTCTCCTGGTGCATACCAAGAAATGTCATCCATTTGTATTCATCCTTTTTGTTTGTCTTCAGAATTTTTGTTTCCATTTTGTCAGATTGGATGTAGGCAAGTTTTTTTAAATAGTAGAAATACAGTTGGCGGTATGTACTTCTCTACCGTTTTATCTCAATGTTCCGTTTTTACCCCCAACGCAAGAAGCGATGTATGACTTAAATTATCATCATCATCCAGCCTTATTACGTCCCAATGCTGAACATAGGCCTCCTCTCAGTATGAAAGGGCTTGGGCCATCAGTTCCCACGCGGTCCCAGTGCGGATGCTTAACTTCACACTTGACTTAAATGTCTGTGATATTGGAGGAGCGATAGAAAGGACCGATTGCAATTCGATTTAATCATTCGAAAGCCATAATTTTCTGCTAAGATTCAACAAAATCTGGTTAATGAATTTTAAAATTAAATGTCGGTGATTTTTCAACTTTTTAAGTTAATTTAGTTAGTTAACCTCAGCATTATTATAATTCATATTTCTCAATTATCTTTCCAGACGGTTGTAGACTACCAAGTTTTTTCATTAAAAAAAAGGAAACTTAAATAGTCCGTCGTGTGCTCAGAACTTTGTGAAATGGTGATAAATTAACAAAGTTTTAAGATGAATACAACGTTATACTTACATACTCTGATCTTTGACAACTTCGCACTCATTGAGCGCGTGGACGTGTAAATAAATCCGAGCTGCCGATGTGTCCGCGCCACGCGCTGCTGCTTTGATTGTCTGCTCTCCTGGTAACAAGGGCCCGTCGCTTCACCAATTATCGCGGTGTAGTGACGCCTCGGGGTGTAAATTAAACACCGGGAACTCAGAAACACCTCTCAAGCGATCCCATACACGGTCCTCGCTTGCTTCCCAAATTAAATTATCGTAAATCCCACCTCATTGGCTGAGATTACACGCATACAAGCGGATGGAGCGGATTACAAGGAGCTCATTAGCTCCCGTATAACTCATTTGCCACGCCGTGATCGATAACTTTCGCCTTTAGAGGTGCGAAGGGCCTATTGAAGGGATCGGCTGAATGATGATTGCGTTTTTAGGGGCTAAGTGATTTGTTTTGCGTTCCATTGGAGGGCTCGTAGAGGTTAACGTTAAAGGCTTTCACAATAGTATAAATGTGTACCATCAAAGTGGAGTCATTGTGAGCCACGTAATTGAACCGAATTGCAACAAAGCGTGTGCCGCAACTAGAAACTAGTTTTCTCCAGAGTCTAGCGCGGATCAACGCTCTAACAGGCTACAATTGACTCTTACTCACTTCTGTTTCCCCGATGCAGCAACAGCACCGGCCAAGTTTCGCTCGGCGAAGTCTTTTTAAAAACTTTGTTAGCCAGTTTGGCAGTGCTGATTGGCGAGTTGGCGAACAGAATTCGCGTAACTACCAACTGATCAATGCCTTTATTGAGGAACTTTGCTTTATTGACGTCCTCCTAACTATCCTTGTGAACTAAGCGTTTCTGATGAGTGCCGTTCAGTCTAAAGAGTGTTTAATTTGAGAAGTGAAGTAGCCCGCGCGGAGGCGATTGGTTTTTCAGAGATGGAAATCTTTTGAAAGAAAACTTCATCGGTTCGTCTCGCGATTTAATAAAAAAAACTAATTTGGATGTTTTATTTGAGTATTGTCAGATACTTACGGCCGATTGTTCAATCATCAGATAAATTTATCTGCCAGTTAAAATTATTGCTATCCTTTTTTCGCGTCATATAAAAGAAAAGTGACAGGCAACATTTATCGGACAGATATGTTTTATCTGGTGATTCAAAAATTAGCTCTTAGTTGAAGATCGCGAGCGAAATAGATTAAGGACGAAAAGTGGTATGTTTGCAATGTTTGCATGTATCTCCTTCATAACATTTTTTCTCGAATAGGAATTCAGAATGTATTTAGCTGTAACTTACGTTTTAAGGGACTTTTCATTGAAAATGTCGAGCTGAAATCCTTTCTGGCTTATAGTTATTAAAGTAAACCTAATCTTATCTGAGCAAGTTTAATTAGTTTATTTACAGGTTCTAAATACGTTTAAAACTTATGAACTAACTTTAAAGAGATTAAAACACTACCAATTTGAATCATGGCTGAAAGTCTGAACTTTAAATTAGAATAGGTATTTAATGAAATAAACCCCACGGGCTGTTTCTCGATGTTTGGAGTAAATTGAAAACGAAATGTGTTTTTAGATTAAATTTGTATAAACTAAGTGAGTTTATAAATGGCTGAAGCAATAATACCACGTCTTTTTTTACTCAAATTTTTTTTCAAACTAATTTTGACACCTATTATTTGAGCTTGTCATTAGTTTGTTACGTTTGAGAATAAATACCACTAGTCTGTAAATTAGCTGAAATAGATAAAATTCACCTCCTTCCAGTAGTCGGATTGTCTTGAAATCTGCTGTGGACTTCTAATTCTAAGTTGAATGACAATGCAGCTAGCAAAAAACTTGCAGTCAGAAAATTTTATAAGTAAAACTTTTAGATTGTTTTATAATTGTATAGAGAGGGCCGATTTGCCAACACTCAATGGCTTTGGCATAATTGTTTGCAGCCAGCGGCTGTCAGGCGCAGTTTTTCCGATGCCCCGCGGGGCGCCCGCCGTCGTTTATAACCCGGCCATAATATCTGTCCGGCTACAATGCGGCATTGTTCGATGGCCCTGCGCTAACACTTAGGGTTTATGCTGCCCGGGTACCGGGTTACGATAAACTTTGCCCCGCGTTGGGTTAGTCTCAAGTTTTAAATCATGGTGTCCTTAATTCAAGCTCGTAGACATTAAAATACCAATGCTCATAGACATTGCCGTGTGGTGTCGGGACTAGAATAGCACCTCTTCATTTCTTACGTGGATGTCGTAAGAGGCGACTAAGGAAATTGGGTTAGGCGATAGGCTAGTAACCAGTCACTAATTGTACTACCTCTTTCATCTGTTCAGAAGTGGCTGCAAAGCGTGAAATAGTTATAATCATGGTTTTGTCTATGTCACGTTTCGTGTGTTCTGTCTACCTCATTTGGGAACACAGGCGTGATTGTGTGTAGGTGTAGACATTAAGATATGTATACGGAAACAATAGACAAACAAGTAGCAATCTCTGCCGGGCAACCTTAACATTCCGTTTATTTGTTACCAGCTGTAGTTCGCGACCATTCTGCGTAGAATTCACTCGTTTTTTTGCAGAATTTGATACTTTCGGGATAAATTGTGTCTTAGTACTTTTTGGGACTCGAATATTATTTTTCGTTAAAGAACCATTTTGTGGGACCTCTGGCGTCACCATAACTTGTAATCGTAATTATTTTGAGATTACTCAAAGGCACCTTGGCGTGTGTCATTACATTCATCGTTATTAAATAAATAAAAAGCTATTTAAACATAAAACTACCGTGATAATCACTCATAGTGAACTAAAGCGGATCTGCTGGCGTTTTTAGGGTTCCGTAGCCAAATGGCAAAAAAACGGAACCCTTATAGATTCGTCATGTCTGTCTGTCTGTCTGTCTGTCTGTCCGTCCGTCCGTCCGTCCGTCCGTATGTCACAGCCACTTTTTTCCGAAACTATGAGAACTATACTAATAAAACTTGGTGAGTAGATGTGTTCTGTGAACCGCATTAAGATTGTGACACAAAATTTAAAAAAAAGCAATATTTTTTTAGGGTTCCCCATACATGGAACTGAAACTCAAAAAAAAATTTTTCATCAAACCCATACGTTTTGGGTATCTATGGATAGCTCTTCAAAAATAATGTTGAGGTTTCTAACATCATACTTTTCTAAAGTGAATAGTTTGCGCGACAGACGCTTCCAAAGTTGAAAAAGTTGTGTCCCCCCCCCTCTAACTTCTAAAATAAAAGAGTGATAAATGTAAAAAAAATATATGATGTACATTACCATAAAAACTATCAACGAAAATTGGTTTGAACAAAATCTATCAAGTAGTTTTTTTTTTATTAAATAAAGTTAAAATTTATCATTAGTTTGAAAATCTGTCACTAGATGGCGTTGTAATCGGTTTGTACGGAACCCTCAGTGCGGGAGTCCGACTCGCACTTGGCCGGTTTTTATATCGAGATTAGCTCGACATGTTTCTTCATCTGAAGTTTCGAGCCACGGCAGCAAAACGCGCGACTGCTTAACACAACTGTTCTTAATACTCGTACTGTCTTACTACGTTTGTGGTCGGTGTGAACGAGCCTTTAGAGACTGATGTTGTTAGTGTTGTGTGCTACCCGTCTTTAAAACCCGTCTTCAGTGATGGCAAAACTGTGGGTAGTCGTAAACCGCTGTCAGTTGTGTCAAGCAGTTGTGCGGAAAGAGCGGCAGCATTGCGCGTTCATTCGCTGCTGTGACTCGTAGCTCCATATGAAAAAACTTGTCAAGCTAATTTCGACGTAAAAAACATGAGTAGATCCGTTTTGGTTCACTATAAATAAGAAGCTGTTTGCAGTTTTCTAATCAAACTACATATCACTGAACTAATGCTGTCAGTCTGTCCATACGCCCGCTTTGACATTGCGTTTACAACTAAACATTCTGTAGCTGATTTTTCGCTTAGTATGTAATATTTTTCAAAAAATCTCTCGCCCAGAAGGTTTCCTGGAGGCTTCAGGTAGACCGTTACACTTTAAACTCTGATTAAACTTAATTCCGCTAACTTCATTCAATCCCTACTCAAGGAGGGCACCGAAAATTAATTAAAAAATCTTGTTAAGAGCACCGGACGTCCATCCTACGACCTTCTCAACTTCGCTGGAATACTCCACGGGATTCGTCCTGGAGTCAAAGCCAAAAAAGTTTCTTGGAGGGCTTTGTATTGATTTGTCAGAAGACATTTTTATGCGACCATTTTTAAGAGAGACAACCAACATCCCGTGAATTAACTAGGTCCCTATTTTATGCAAAAAAGGCCATATTGCGGGCAAATAGAGTTATTATAGCAAATAGTTTTATAAATGAGGACAGGCAAAATTATGTGTTTGCAATTTCAGCCCATTAATATTTTAATCCCGGTGCAAAACTGCAAAACGCGGTGTTCCCGCCGCGCCTCGCGTCACTTGGTACTGTCAACACAGTGAAATTTGTTTGGTTATGGTGATTGAGGTATTAACTGGGCCGGTAAAATTGACAATGTTTTAGTAAATGTGCTCATTTAATCTGCCTCTCGCGGTATTTATTTGTATATGTGCCGGGTGTCCTAATCCGTGTCAATATCGGAAAATTAATTTGGTACCTACGATCCCCAATAATCGCGGACCGTTTCGCAGCGCCCGCTCGGCGTGTTATCTGAGTTATTCCCGGACCAGGAGCGCAGCCGTTATCCCGTGCAGGAGGGTCCGCCCGGGACTCGTAACGCGAACACGCGTAATCATAAGACGTTTGATGTATTTAGCCGGGCTCCGTGAATTTGTAATGGGCACTCGACACGATGGGCGCGTGTTCTTGAATAATAAGTCCGTACGCAATGCTCGGCCGGCGGTAAAACATCTCCTTTAGGGTTATGGCCGCCTGGTCCCTGAGATCGGTCAATATCGATCCCGGAGATTCACTTGCACGTGAAAAAAGGGCAGGGGCGCTAAGCGCCGTCTATTCATCTTAACCGAAAGTTTGTGGGGCAAAAACTACGGAACCCATTAACGGGGCTATCTGCACGGGGGCAAGTTTTTGCCCTATTATTATGAGAGCCTTGCGCGATGGCGGGGGCGTGGCGACGTGAGAGCAATATGTATTTTTGTAAGTTTGCTCCGTGTGGCTTATGAATATTAATGGCAGTCTGCTGCGCGGCCCATTAGCCGCGGTTTGCGTTTTCTCTTTACGGACAACTTACAGTTTTCACATGGTAAATTTTATTCCACATAAATTTGCTTGTGAACACATTGTTGTCCCTAAAAACACGATCATTTTTCTTTCTGGCTTGTTCCGGTTTTTTTTTGTATTTACCCCAATATTCGTAAGTTCAGTACAAAATAGTACATTTCGATACAAGTGCGGAAAGTTTGTCATTATTTACGAGTATCGAGATATCTTACCACGAGCCGCAGGCGAGTGGTAAGACTCGGTACGAGTAATGAATGACAATTCCGCACTAGTATCGAACGACTTTTTTTAATACAGTTGTAACGTGTTCGTTACAGACTATGCTACCTAGATTATATTATTCTAATATCTACTTATTTACAAACTTAAAACTAACTTAAAAGTACAAAAACTATCTACACTGCCTAATCTGAAGTGCCTAATCACGACAATCAACATAATTTTGCTGTTAGCATTTGGTAGGCGCTGTCACCGTGTCGCCACGGAGTGGGGCTGAGACGTCCGACCCGAGGACGAACAGAGGACATGCCTTTCACTACCAAATCGGCAAGCGACCTAGACCTCTGTATACAAGAATTGTCTCTGTTATAAATTAATTAATTCTACTCCTTCTACAACACCTATAGTGTTGCCTTAAAATATTAAATCGTGTTTCTTCGCGTAATTATAATATCTAAGTGAATCAAGTTAACCCCGGTCGGGTGAGTGTTGCAAATTTATTACTAATGTGAACCAATAGTTCTTCTATGCCTAGTTTAACTAACTTTACTGTATATCTAGCTTATTATTTTCATTGTTATGTTTACAAACATTACCTATACATGTTTAAGGAATCTAAATGCCTTGAATGTTTCTATGTGAGCACAAACCTACCCACTTGTAAAAAAATAATTATTATATGTAGTTTTCACTTGTAAATGCGAACCATAATGCTAATAATACCAATCGTTATTCAATTCTAAATTTTATCTTTCATATGCAATTAGTATTGGTATGCCTTTAGTAATTTAAGTTATCATATTCACACAACTATGTACTACTTACCTGCTATGCTGACTTTATGTACTGCTGCAACATCACTGATCGCTAATTAATGCTTTTGGTAGTCATTCTTCAAGTAATGCTTCCATCTTCACCTTCCGCCGGATGTTGCAGTCAGTAACGGGGAATCGGACTTTTTACAAAATGACCAAAATAATGATTACAGGGTTTCTTGGTACCAGCTGCAAATACCGACGGGCCCTAACCATCTCACTACTTCTGCGGACTGACTGCCGCCTACTACTACCGCTATGGCACCGGACACTTGGAGCTACCAGCCGCTGTCGCACTACAGGGGAGTGGCTGCCCAATATGACGGTGTAAAGCGAACACGGCTCAAACTATTGTTTTAACTTCAAACCCATCCCTGAGATCTACCTAACTACCTACCTTTAACTAACCTAACTAACCTACTTATTTACCTAATACTTAAATCCTAACTATCTACCTATAGTCTACCTACTTGTTTACCTAACAACCTATAACCTACCTACTTATTTACCTAATACTAAAAACCTAACTACCTACCAGTCTACCTAATACTTAAAAACCTAACTACCTACCAGTCTACCTAATACTTAAAATCTAATTACCTACTTTTCTACTTATCTTTATTCTTAACGTTCGGCTTCTAATTCTAAATTGTATAACCTTAGTCTAAATTAAATATTGTAAAATTCATTTTAGTAGTTTCCATTCTACCACCTAAAAGCCGAAGCGTTACACAGTTGCGAAAAAAAGACAAGTTTAGTAAATTAATAATAATAAAATAATATTACCTCAGACCAGGCTGTATGGCGTTGAAGCCTTTGCCTTTTCCTTAAAGGAAAGAATATTAAAAAAAAAGAAAAACGCCTCTTATTGGCGGACGATTTGACACATTTGGCGGCCATTCCATTCCACTCAGATGGTTTGATTAAGAACAATAAATATAAAACGTATTATGATGGAAACTTGTGTGATAAAATTATTAAAAATGTACATATGTAGGTACTTATATTTCTTAATTTTTTTATGTTCATAACAATGTTTAAAGAAATTAATTAATTATTAAATTTTAATTAATTATTATATCAAAAACATTAATTGATGAGTACTTAGTCATAAATTGGAACAAGCATAATTAAAAAAAAAGTGGAAATGAAAAAAGCACTAGTGCGCGAATTCGAACTTTCCGCACGATCTGCAGCCACGAAAAGCACCCATTTTTGAGCAACTGTATTAAAAATACAATTACCTACCGTTGTCTAAGAACTGCCTGGAGGCAGGGTAGAATGTCACCACTTGACGTTGATACGTTAAGCGTGTCACACACTAAGCAGATACGGTAAGATATCTGTTACCGAACAGATATCGCTCCCTATACAATTCAATGAGCTAACACACACAGCGCAGATTTACCGTCAAGTATATGTTGACACCGACATGTGGGAAAATGGCATTTATACGCAGATAAAATATGCGTATATGCGTAGTCTGTAACGGGCTTTATTCGAAACAAACAACAAACCAGCCGGCTTGACTATGAGACTATCACTTGCGACTCGTGTCCCATTGCATCCCAAAGCGGAATCCTGATCCTATCCCAAGTACACCTACCAGGAACACATGAAACTAACGCGCGTAAGTAGTTTAATTAACGCAACACGTCAACTCGGTACATCGCTCGTGTACCGCTTATCATTAAATTTGTTTGCCGTCGCGCCGCGTTAGGGCAACTGCCACGCATACGTAATGCAATATTCTTATTCATGAGATATTTATCGAAGCGTTGTAGGCTTGCCGTCACCGCCGCGCGCCGCTGATCTCCTGGTAACACACACGCTCCTGCAGCCCACGCTATTGTGCCCTTATTTTCAGAGTTTAAATTGTTGCGGTCTCTTTGCACGGAAAGTCAATGGAATTTTGTAGTCAAAATGCCGCGAAAAACAAATTCACAAGATTAACGTGTATACTTACCAACTTTTGCGTACGACTTCCCCCGCGTACCGCGTTAATTGTTAAACGATACAAGCCACTCCCTTATCCTCTTAGGGGTGGATTTTTAATGGTGTCTTCACGAATATTCCAACCTTTTAAAAAAAAATCAGCAACTACTATTTCCAATATAGTCTATTGAATACACGATTAAAACCAATAGTGGTATGTAAAGTCTACACATATGTGGTAGTGTGCTTTTTTCCATCATTTTTACGTCACACATTATGAAACCCACTGTACCAGGCGATCATATTCATCAGAGGGTAACGTCCGCGAGCAGCACCCTCAAAAACATCCGACCCTTTTGCGCGCCTTAGGGTCTCACCAAACCAGTCGACGCCTTTTCGGCAAAATGCGGGTAGAAAAAGCTTTATGTCAACGCAATAAGGGCGAACAAGACGTGAATTGACTCGGCCATTCTCGGTCGAACGAGCCGAGCCGATTGACGTCTTGTTCGCCCTTATTGCGTTGACATAAAGCTTTTTCTACCCGCATTTTGCCGAAAAGGCGTCGACTAATGTGGGGAGACCCTTATGCACCAATGTAATAAATAGTGCGACGACACAAGTTACTGACATTTAACTGGTGTCCCTATTCAGTTATTTTTTATTGTTTACTAGTGCCGGGCAAAGTCTTTCTCCCTTTGCCCTCTATATGTTTTTCCCAGAGCCGCCGATCGTATTGATTTTAAAACGTAATTATACATTTTAATAGTTAGTAGTCGATACTGTTTGATTTTCCACGCGACGGAAAGATGGGTCAAGCAAGCGACTGTTTGTTTGCATAAAGTGGGGAGCCGCCTTCTGCGGCACAGATCAAAGTGAATGCGTTATTCTCAGAACGATTGGAACTGGAGTTCTTTACCTGACAAACTATTTTACTAATTGTAAGTTTGGTTTTGTTTTATATTTTGGGAAATATTTGAAGACAATAGTGGCACAATGTATAAAGATTTAAAGAACGTCAAAAATGACGTCAATGTTGACCTCTCAATGCATACAATGGCAACATTACGGTACTATCGTAGATGTTCAGAGTTATTATTTGTTCGTAGTGATCATAGCTAGCTGAACTGTCAAATTGATGTTGCTGAACCTACAGACGCTATTAAAGAGGTAATGTGGCATCATTACGCTGATAAAAAAATCCTTGAATTACATCCGCCAAGAAAAACCATAAACAGAATATTCACAACAGATTTCACTAGATGTTTCGACCTAATGCTAATTATGATATGTAAAACAACTCGATTAAAAACTCACGAATCTGCTTTTACAAATGAAACACATTTTTGTAAACAAACTCAAGCTGTAGTCAAATTTTTATAGCGTCTCTCCGGTCTTAAAAAGTGAAAAATTTAATCAATGAAGAATAAAGCTCCGTGAAATCTTATTTACGATTTCATTCAGTCACGTCATTGACCCGACACAGATTCCGTGATCCAGACTGAACATTATCTCTGCAGGAGTCTGCAATGATTCCGTGATAGACTATCCCGTTTATCAGTCGATTGTTTCGGGTTATCTGGTTGGCTAATCTCGATGTTGATGAGCTCTGGCGTCAGCTGATTGGATGAATTAGTGGATACTAGGCGATTAGGTAGGTGAGCTTTTACTAGGATAATAGGAGATGCTGGGAGGTTTTCGTGATGAAAAGTCGACTTTAGGTTTTTTTCTATTACTTTTATCGTAACATTTCAGACCTGATAAAGATAAATGCAGTTAAAAAGAGCATCATTTTTTGCCACGGGAATGCCGGTGCAGTTTGCAAATTAGCAAGTTAAAATTATATCGCAAGTTTAAAGCGATGAGATGCAATTTCCGTTCTTTTTACTTGTTTGTTTTATATTTGATTTGCTAATGGCTGCTTAAAAAATGCATTACGGTTTTAATTTACGGATAGTCTGAAACGTTGGAACTATTTATGCTATTATAAGTACAAAGTGAATCAGCAAATTTGAGAGCAATGTTATCTTCTATTTTTTTTTTCCTTTCTAGAACACTATTTTGCTTTCAACAAGAACATGCTTTGAGACTGTTTTTAATGAAACACTAAATAGTTTTTTTATTTATTAAAATGTTGTACCTACTTATGTTAATTTTTCCTTCGGTGTCCTTTATTTGTGTCGCATAAACTTAACCTAATAGGTACCTAACATAATTAAATTTTGATCGCGTATTACAAATGTTTGAACTAATTCCTGTAAAAGTGGGATCATCTATCACACCAGCTAATTTGTAGTAATTTTACTGAGCGTTTCACTTTCGGCAAAATGCCTAGGCGTCTCCTGCCTACTGGCGGTTGTCACTTGACAACACCAATAAGCGAATGATTGCTGGCGAACTCTTCACTTGTGAATAGCCGTAAGCCAGCAAATATTTAACGAACGGGCTTGACTTGTGCCGCGCCGTGACATGCCCGGGATAAAATCTGCACCCTACATTTACAGAGCGACCCCGCCCCTAACCGCAGGGGACCTGCAGCATCCCTATTGCGAACCACCATCCTCTCTTTGCCATGTGTTCCTGGTAGTTTTATTGCATATTCATGGCAGTTTCCGTTTTTGCAAAGCTTTCGCACAGGATGGACTTGCCCTGGCGCGTGTCATGTGTATTGAAATTTCTGTTTTGAGCATGCCCAGCACATTTTTATACATATTTACTTCATGCAGTGCTATAAAACAGATTTGACGGACATAGAGGAAAATGTTATTTACTGATTTAGTTTTATTTTTTTGTTCCTACGTGAGGTCTGCCTATCTAGTAAGTAAAATACAAGCATGAAAATCGAGCACAACGACATATCCTGCAGCTTTCTGCTACCCTAATGCCTGTGTGAATGTGAATTCATAATGCTCCCCAAGGAATAAGGCAGTCAATCACTTTTTATTTTTCATTTGCCATATCATAAGCTGTTCTAGAGCAAAGTTTAGAACTGTTTTTGCCGTGTAGCTTCGAGTGGAAAATTAACTAGAATTTGTTCTTGGAAGTTCCTGTCAATCTATCACTAATCACAGTAATCACACTCAAGAGGGAACACCTTTTTAAAATAATGTGGTTTTATTTACGCGGATTATTTTGGCGCAGATATTTTAACACTTTCAACGCTTTGTATCCATGTGGATACAGCAAGCAAAGGGTTGAATTTTTCTAATCACGTTACTAGGACACCATGATCGCACACGAGTTAAACCCGGCCCGGGGTATGAAAAATGTGTGAGCGAAAGGGATATCTGTAACGAACCCTCGCTGCTGATACGATCTCGCGCTCACCCCTTTTCGTTAAATAACCGTGGCTAAGCGATTGAATCTGATTATTCGAGTGTAAACCGCATGGTGTATACTTCCTCGTATACATTTATTTGAGCAAGTAAACAGTGCGCGCAATTTTTATTCCGGTTAAGAGGTGACATTTGATATTTTGTCGCTTTTCGCTGAAGATCCGTTTTCAGTCGCGCTTTTATTGTGAAGAAGATTGTTTATTTTCATTGTAGCTCATCCCATTTCACGGTGGCCGGTCCGAATGGTACTCGTATTTTTATTTTAGCTATTTTTGTTTGGCCTAAGTTAGAGACTACCACACAACTGAAAGGTGGGCAGCAAATATTTACGGAGATTTGTAACCGATCACCGATACTAAGAAGACTAGCAAGATATTCGCTCTGTTGGAGATTCAAGCGCTCTTTGATGTCATTGCCACCATGGAATGCTATCTTGCCTTGGCCGATAAAAATATGATCGATGCTTTCATGCAATTTGGCTAGAAAAATAGCGATTTTATTTGTCGTTTGCTCGTAGCTTGTAATTTAACTACTATTGTAGTATTAACTTCAAAAGTAAATCTGTCTGCTTTTCACTTGCGCCGCGCCCCAGCGGGCACTACACAATTTGTCATGGCGATGTCTGCGTGCGATTTTACGGCCACTTTGTCTGCCGCGCAACTAAATGCCCGTGTGATACACGCCTCGGCTCGCTCGCCTTTTAACTCCTCTTTCTGCTTTATTCCTGGTAATATAGATTTGATTAAATCTAGTACTGGCCTACTAGGAAAAACTGATGGAAAATTCCATTTTTTTCGTGGAATACGTGGATTCTAAGTAGTACTTTGGCGGGTGTGCTACGCCGATCGCTCAAGAAGTTGGTTCAGCTATAAAATCCGTGTAAAATGTTGTGCCTTGTACAACTTGAAAGTACTTAGGGATCATACCCAAACTACGTGACCGATTTAGGGGGGGGAGGGGGGTCTTCAAAGTACCACTCATGGTCACCGGGGGGAGGGGGGGTTTGGTTTCTTGTCACGTAGTCAATATTTTTTTTAAGAACGCCACGTTTTTATTACCCCATCAATTAAACTTGTCCAGTATCGCCACATCACTATAAAATTTCCGAGAATCGCTGATGGCGGCCGACGCGCGCGCCTGCCGACGAAGAAAATACAAACAAAAGCCATTATTTTGTAACTTTACGCAAAAAATATTGATAAAATATACTACGTGAAAACTAGGGGGGGACCGAGGGGGGGGAGGGGGTCAAAAAACACGAAAAAATGGGTCACGTAGTTTGGGTATGTTCCCTTAAACAGAATTTTCACACTGTGGCACACTATTTTTCAGTTTTATCAAGTACATACGAACGAAGTTTAGTAAAAGCATGGGAACAAAATCTAGTACCTAGGTATAGTCAAACAAAATCTTGTAACTTAAAAAAAACAACAACTTGATAATTGATAAGGTAGCGTACTATTAGTATTTGCCTTTACCACCCTTTGCCTGTTTGCACGTCTAACCAAACGAAAGCAATTAGCAAAAATTCCAAAATCGAATGTGAAAATGTAAAAAAAGCATGAGATAACTTTTCCTGTGGCTTGTTTTAATTAAAACATTTTGGATGTCGCAATGTTTATTGCGAGCGCGTTCGCTACCCACGGGAGCCGCAGCGGTCGGCCGCCACTCGCCGTTATTAGAAACGCACGGCGTCGCACTCCTATATACCCATGCGTCCCTGGTACACGGTGCACTAACTATGACGACAATGACGACACGGCTCCTTTATACAGTGGGCGGACTGTTGTGGTTTTAAAATTTACTCAGGGGTATACGTCGACGACATTTCGTAGGTATTAACTGAATGAATTTACCATTTTACAACGGTGATTGATTTAAGTTAGCGTAGGTAACGTGATACAAGATGAAAACATAAACAATTATGTATTTTTTTATCCAAATCACGTAACATTTCGCTTTATTTGATGCACGACTACGCATAATTTTCAATTGAGGAAATGCCGTCGAAGCAATGCTGCCGCCCCATCTCGGAGGGTATGAGTTGGCGCGAATTAGATAAAGTGTATCCTTTATTTCCGATACGAAGCTTTGCGGCAGCCTTTTATCGTTTCAAGTTTCAAGTATCGATGCACTTATTTTTAATCCATTTGGCAAAGATGGCGACTGTCTTATAAGTCGATCGGAATGTGCCGTTACTCAAGACAACAAAGTCGGGAACAATAAGCCGCCTCGGAAGAGGGTCCGCAATAATTATTTGAGTAATCACTAATGAAATAACGAGAGTCGGGTGTGAACCTTATTATTAGGGGCCATAACCGGATCTGTCCGGATATAGGGTGGCAATAATAACCGGCGGGCACGCAATCGAATTACCGGACGCGGGACCGTCCGGCGCCGTAACAGCGTTTATAAGCGCGGCGTCCGGGATTAAACCGGCGCGATCGGTTTTATTGAAATCGTTATTTTCAAAGCCGGTGTTGCCGGATTACCCGGGAAGCGGGGTGGCGCTTGTACCGCTGGCGGTTACGGCCTTTTGTGATGTGCGGCTATGTCAGGAACAGATGGAAGGCCGTAACCGCCAACTGCGATTGGGGCTTTTTTATGAGAACTCGTTAAATTTCGAGGAATAAGGGTTCATTGTTTTTGTGCTTAAAATTTGAAAGCATTTTGCAATTTATAAAAAAAATCTAGTCTAGGGCCTTTATCACTGTACGTAATGTATGGTACGTAACGGGTTCATTGTTTTGATGAAATCTAATAGGGTTTATTTTATCTAGATAAAGTGTAGCCTATGCCACAGGACTCGAACCATCTGCATATTTATTTTCATCATCAACGGTCCAGCGGATGAGGCGTGAAAAGGTATCAAGCACATAGACAGGAGTGACTTTCATATTTGTAACATTAATTTTAGAACTATTACAGATTTCAAGGTAAATTGTCAGCTTTTAAAAATGCCTCTATAAATCAAAGGACATTTCCTGGCATTTCCTTAGTAAGTTTTCCGCTAATTTTCATGTGGCGGTAATTTTTCCACTCGCATACTCTCCCCGGAGCCCGTAATGATGAAGAGCCACTCCGACCCCTCCCCCGCCCCGCCGTCCGCGGTCGCGCTAAAGTGGAAATGTCATTTAATAAAATTTTACCACTGCACTCTTATGCTATCCTGGTATTGAGAAGTCCTGAGTATTGAGAAATGCAGCTCTCAATACTAAGCAGATACGATAAATTCTGCGTATAATGCTAAGCGTCCACAGGTCCGCAGCGCACGCATCGGACGCATCGGATTCAATCAGATGTATGGCGAAATGCGATGCGCACGATGCGGACAGGTGGACGCACTTGTATGAGTTTCTATACAAAGAATACTACAATCCGTTGCGTGCGATACGTCCGATGCGTACGATACCGACAAGTGGACGCTTAGCTTAGATGTCATCTTTCCATGCGTCGGTGCCAACAGATATTTGACGGTAAAATATAAGTTATCTGCGCTGTGTGTGCTAGCTCATTGAATTGTATAGGGAGCGTTATTGACAGATATCCGTTCAGATACAAATTATCTTATCGTATCTGCTTAACTTGTCACACGGTTAAACGCTTCAAAGTATGTAAAAAGTTAATTTTCTTAGTATGTTCTTGTTTTTTAAGGTCTTTCAGGTACGCAAAATGAACCCAGAAAAGGCACATTTCAACTTCAAACCAAAATTGCAATTTATTACGGTCCAAAACTACATTGTATCTATCCTATACAACATGCAACCTTCTGTTTAGTTCAGTCGCCCTGGTTGCAACCATCATAATAACACGTGACGCACTACGCCCACACGTTTTTACTGCCTGTGTGCGTTGACGCAACCCCTAGCAAAGCTTCCGGCTCCGCGCTTATAAAAAGTAGGTTGGTGGCATGTTAGCAACCCTGCCGCTAAAAAGGTCTCCTCTATTTTTATTATCGCCTAGTACAACCACACCATAGGGGTTGAAACTGGTTCACCACTTGTGGGGTTGTTGGTGGTGCTTAGTCGCTAAACTAAACGAGGGTATTTTATGGACACGAAATGGCGTGGCGTCGTATTTTTTTTAAGAATATGGCTACTACAAACTTAAAGGCTTGGTGTCTCGTGATCTGACTTGTGTTTTTGTCTGTAATCAATTTCTTGTATATTTATGTTATTAATAAGTTTAATAACCGTTACACAGACAGGGAAGAAACGAATATGACTACCTAAATGCATACCTAATCCTCTTTAAAGTTAAAAAAAGAAACAAGCGACGAATTGGAAAACAAACTTTGATTGTTCTGTAATTTTAATATGCAAATTTCGTTTACGACAAAATTAACATTCCGCATTGCTTCGGGATGGTCGTATGTAAATGGGGCCCGTCGCGGCGGCCAATGACAGCTCCTGCAGCTGTCGTAAATAGTTTCCATGTAAATATTTGCTTTCGCCAAGCTTTTTGCTAACAAATTACTGTTGTAAATTATTCAACTTGCGAGTGGCAAAACTTTTTAGTCTACAAACAAAACGATTCCGCGATTTACCAGGCGCATATTTTTCCCTGTCGTCCTTCGCTATTGTACTACACAAAAGCCTGGGGTACTAGGAACTCAGCGCTACACAGGGATTGACCGATCGCGCAAATTGAATGTCCGTCGGACACGACACGAAGCGCCGGGGACAGCGGCCTATTGTCCGGCTGCTTTCAAGATATAGCCAATATTTCACTCGCTCGCGAACTATTCTATCGACAGAAAATGCCGCGAGACCAAAAGACAGGATCCGATTCGGGCTCACCCGCCCGTAAATTCGCGGCGAAATAGAAGTCATATTAATCCCTAATGTTCGCAAAGTACTTTGGCTACATTAGGCCCGTATTAAGTCGGAGGCACAAATGTGCTAGTTACTCACTGGGCTAAAAGCGCGATTATCTAGTTGACACATGTTCGCCGCGGCCCTCGCATAATAAGTCGCGGAAGATGTTTCTAATATCGGGGACAAGTTTATTCGTATAACTTCGCTGTTAGGCTCAATTCACACCGGAAGAGCGGCGAAGGGCGGCGAAGCGGAGCGCAGTTTCAGTGTCATGAGAATTTTAACTTTATTTTCATTATAACATACATACATACATACATATTCTCACGCCTGTTTTCCCAAGAGGGGTAGGCAGAGCACATGAATTCAAAAATCCAGTGCCACGTTACGTTTCATTATACAATAAGACTTATTATCGCATGAGAAACTCCAACGAGGCGTGCGGATGCCCGCGGATCCGCGGGAATTCCGGCAAGTTCCATAAACAAAGCCGTGCGACTGCGCGAGACGTCGCGGAAATGCCCGAGGATGCTCTAGTAATCGCGAGCGGCCGCTGGCAATATCCCGCCCAGAGATCTTGGACTTCCCGCGCATTCCAGCGACTTCCCGCGCATTCCAGCGACTTCTGGAGCAGTCGCGGGAATCCTCCCGACTTCTCTATCAAGCGGGTCGCTGCGCTTCGCCGCCCTTCGCCGCTCTTCTAGTGTGAATTAAGCCTAATACGGCTCTATCACCACGCCTTGTAAATTTGTGGGTCATGTTTACTTCGTAATATTTCCGCGTAAATGATATGTAAGTATGTGAATACGGTATGACTCTTTATTTGACATAAAATTATATTCATGTTAACAGCTGCATATTAAAAGAAAATTCACAATAGGGGCAGTCAGAGCTCATGAAACAAGTTCACGTTTCGTGGCCACTTCTAGCATATTTTTTAGGTTTTAAGTTGGCAGGTATAATAGTGACTGGCCGCTAGCCCATCGCTTAAAAATATATCTTAACCTATTTCCTTAGTCGCGTCTGACGACGGAAGAAACAGAGGCGTTATTCTAAACCCGACGCCACACAGATTTTATTTTAAAAATCACAATGACTCTTGCTTTAGGTACTGAATAAACCGTAACTCGGTGATTGACGACTCAAACCAAACTACTAATCAAATTAGTCTAATCAAAATAATCTGCTATGTTCAGTTGAATCGTTCGATTCATTTATAAAGTCGAATAAATCGAATGGAATCCCAATTTTTGAATGAAATGTATGAAATAATTTGAAGAATTGAAATGATTTCGGATAAAAATCAGGGATTTTGTCTAAAACGCAATAAAAATCTACATCGGTTTCCCGGTGCTTTAGTGCAAAAAACTGTATGTAGAACGATTGTGAGAGCATATTTAGAGCTTACGCAAAAGCAATTTTAGTTTATCATTCGTTCAATTTGGTTTAAATGTCAAAATTCATACATATATGGGTTATGGTTGCGATGATGTTACGTGATACCAAATGTTTCAATTTCAAAGCGAGATTTGGTTTCAACTGTCAAATTGAAACCGATGTAGATTTTTAGAGTCCTGCCGGGTACCGGTTCCCTGCCGCCGGCAACTAATCCCGAGATATTGATACTCCCGGTACCAGGATCGCATAGAGCGAGCGGCACTTACCTAGCTCCTCGCGGCGCGCCACGTGAGATGCGTTTGATGTTCACTGCATTTCGTCCTACTCCTGCATGCATTATGCAATGGGGTGAAGCGAGACGGCATCCATTGGGGTGGGTTGTTATTTTGTAAGTTATGCGTTTGTGTATCTTAAGGTCTTTAATTTTCTTGTGAACATGAAATACACTATTCATAGTGATAATGCCAATATGCATTGTTAAAATTGTTAAATCCTGTTTATAACTAATGCACTGCATTAAATATGCAACGCAAAGCGACCCACATTGAATTTATTTTAATTCTATGCCCGATAGAGATTTAAAATTAGCTTTAGCTTTTAGTGAGGTTAGCTATAGTAGCGTGCTAAGTTTTATTTCCAACATAAAAAAGTCTAACACACACATATCACACATATCACATTTAACCATTTGGTTACCCTGAAATTACTAAACGTGGCACTGGATTTTTGAATTCATGTGCTCTGCCTACCCCTCTTGGGAATACAGGCGTGAGAATATGTATGTATGTAAAAAAGTCTAACTGTGTCAGTCTACTGAAATAATTGTAAGAATGCATCAACTCTCGCGTGTGTCTCTAGACTCACAGTCGCGAACCTAGATTGTTGAGACACTTGCCACTGTTTGCGATTTAGACGTGTAATCAATGACCGATGTGACCGACTAGATGTTGCTTAGGTCTCAAACCACCTTGATTTTGTTATACCCTATTACCAACATACCTAGATCTCAAAATAACTTGATGTCAAAATGGCTAAATCCCAAAATACCTATATTTTTTTCTCAAAACACCGGATTTTTAATATGACTTAATTTTAAAATAACTAAATATCAAAACACCTCAATCGCAAAACAACCAAATCCCAAAATACCTAAATTAAAGGTTATACTTTCATAATATGGTTTTCTTGTTTATCGCTGGCCACTTGTAACTATAGTACTATTATAAAGATTAAATGACATCAGGCAAACATCATTGTAGCTACCTATTCATAGTATTTATAGTTAAACTGAATGAAAGCTTGTAAAAAAATTTAGGTATTTTGAGACTGCGACATTTTGCCATTTCGGTGTTGAAGGAAATGTACATATCAATATTAAGTCGTTTTGGGAATTGGACGTTTTCCGTCAAAGTCATTATGACTTTCGTTCTTTTTAATAATGCGTCAATTTGATATTTAGGCATTATGGGATCATGGCCATTTGAAATTTAGTCAAATTAGTTAATAAGGTATTATGGAATTTGGTTTTAATGAACCCTAAGCTAGATGTTAGCTATTGGATTAGTATAACACAACCAAGTTATAAACATTGGTAAGTGGCTCAATAATCCCGGTTTGCGACTGTACAGGCGTACACGAACCGAGGCCTATCCGAATTTTTGAATTTACACTCGAATCTCTTGTTTCAAATGAGAATTATTTCTTTAACAGCTTGATTATGTGCCCACATAGGTACTTCACTTACCGATTGGCGCTGAAATTTACATGTATGTTATTAACACTAGGATCACTTTACCTTAACGTATCTTCAGAATTGATTCTACAGGCTTCAATTTCATTAACTTTTTAGGCAATATTAATTGTACTATCTATGACATTTATCTCTGGTAATAACCTAATAACAGTTCGATAAATAAACTCTCCGCAAGTGATGAAGTTTACTTGTCTGACCAAAAAAGAATCATCTAATGATGATGTCACTGTCTACTTATCCTTATGATTATAATTCACTGGTGATGATTGAATAATTGCGTACACCGAGCGGTGGTTTAAAATCGCGCGTCAAAAGTAATGGGGGTAGTTGGCGCATCGAGTGCAACGCGGGGAGGTGAAGTGCAACTGATCCACCAATAACGTGTCGCCGTCCACTCCCCCTCCCTTCTTGGATACCGAATAGACCTAAAAAATAGTTACTGCTTACCCCTTCTACTTTTGCCAAACGATCAAACTCCCCGCGCGAATTGTACGGTTGAGGACTTTAATTCATGATCCACCATAGAACCTTCTCAAAGAAAAAATCATAACGATTTCCCTTGATAATTAATGGGATGTCACTATGACGTTTACTGTGAATTGGTTCCATGGTGGCTCATGAATTTAAAGCCCTTGAAATATTTCTTTACGGACCGTTTTCTGAAATTTGTCTGTTTATCTTATTTTAAGATTTTTTGAATTTTCAACGGACAAATTAAAAAATTTCTCTGGAACCCAAAGGTAAAACTAGATATGATTAGTGCAATAACACTATTTAGGTATTTACTGTTTGTTACAATGATTTCAATACAAACGGTATCATTATTTGCGGTGATGCCTTTTGTGTTTAAAAAATGCGTGAGGTTTTGACAGTTAAGATTCAAATCTTAAATTAAACGGAAGTTATATTAATTGATTTGATATTTATGGAAGTTAATTTGATATTTACCATCTCTTTCTGGCTTGTTGCAGCTGGTGGGCGGCGAGTTCGACATGGAGTTAAACTTCGTGATCCAGGACGCGCAGAACATACAGCACATGCTAGAGCTGCTCGACCACTGTCCGCCCAGCTTACAGGTACCTCGTGGTTTATGATATCCTAGTCCTAACGGACGTAAAAGTGCCCATGTAAAAGTTAGTTTTGCTAAGTGCGAGGTGATTTTTCTGGGGACCAGCCCTGTTCAACTTGTCTTAAAATTGGAAATCTCGTCTTTTCAACGTCTGCTTAAATTACAAGTGTTTTGATAAACGTCTTCAAAATTAACGACATGGCACGTTACTTGCCTAACACTGGAGATACTTAAAGTTACTTCGGTTATTTTATAGTTATCCAAAAAGGTGAAAAAGTTACTTAATTAATTTTAATTTGGAAAAGGTGTCGTTCCTGTAGAATAGTGCTATAAGCATCATCCTCGTAGATTGTTTATAAATATGGAGGTTTTTTACGTAAATCCATACTAATAAACCTTCTTGTCCTTCATAAATTCACTCATTCAATTGGGCGGATGCTTTTGAAGTGCTCCTGGTTAGGTTCCGTTTACAAAGGATTTCGCCGCATTCCTGGAACCAAATAGTACTTTGTGTTCGTCGTTTATTCCCAGAGAGTAGCCCAAGACCTTCCGAGAATATCTCCTCGAAACTCATGGGCTCCTTGTCGCAAAGTAGATCATTTTTAACCCTTCCGCTAAGTGATTGTTCCTTTGAAAGATGGCTTCGTGAAGTCGTCGCTAACGACTCACTTAGAAGTTTATTTATCAAGCATTTTGAATCAAGTTTGCGAAAGTATTCTCCGCATCCGTATTCTGAACGGAGAAACTTAAAATATCTGCGTGGGAAGCTGAAGTTTCGGAACTTGATGCGCAGAGCAACATAAATAATGTACTAGCTTTTACGTACATTTTATAAGTTATCGTTTAAATTACAAACTTCACCTGTTGAGGTTGTCTTAATGAATAGAAATAGCAGAACGTCAAAACAAACTATACTATTTATTTTGAATCTACACCATTATGAATAGCAGGTAGTCCCAAAGAACCTTTTCTTCTTAATACTTTTTGTGACTTTGTATAAAAGAGACAGAGTATAAGCGGATAAACGTGAGCCCTTAGTTTTTTTGTTGTGGGCGTTGCCTTCACTTACTTGTTTCTTTTTTAAGCAAGAATCACTGCGGCTGAGAATGCCTCTTTAGGATTCATGTTCTCCTAGCATTGAATGAGAGTAGTTTAACCCTTTTTAAGGGCAAAGAAAAGTGATTATTATGCGGATTTTTTGCAATTTTAGTCCTGTTAGCTGATCGTAAAAGTACTACGATGTTTTTTCCCCTCACATACCCAAAGTCGGGGCGAGTTTTCTGAATGAGCCTTTGGAGTCCTGATATTAGTTGAGTGGCTGCTAAATTTGTATTATGTTGTCCGTGTCGAATTACATTGTAAAAGTAAACATTGTGGACAAACTGTACCCTAAATCTCTCTAGCAAAAGAGTGGCTCGCCGTCCCGTCTCGTCTCGTCCTTCCTTACCTGTCAAAGGCCCGCCCACGTCTACCTCCTCTAACTTTATGAAATCCTGTTGTTAAGTAGATCATAATACTAACCCTTTTAATAAATCAATTTGGAAGAATGTTTTGAAGTGAAGGAGGCTCGTTGCTTGTTAACATAAACTTGTTAAAGGTCGTTATTTTATGTTCTTTAGCCAAAAAAAGTGCTTTGTGATACTGATTAAAGAGAATTGTTGAGGCACCGTTCGTGGCTGCCATACACAGTCGTGAGATTCGTTCGTAGCGCTAAAAAGTGTCGCTTCTTTGAACTCAATCGAAATAATGAATCAATAAACTCTGCGTGGAACATGTATATTGTTCAGCTGTCTTTTTAGCCTTATGGTTCTGAGATTTGGGATATATTTCTGTGACTGTTATGAGTCAGTTTGTCCGTCTTTTACTTGAGTGGTTTTTTGTTAGTGTTCTGTGGCTTCTTTCTGAACAAATATTCGACTTAGTAATTGTATTTTAAGTTGAAAGATTACGCTTTCTGGACCTAAAGAGAACGAAGAGATAATTTAAGGAGTCCGATCCATATCTATTATCGAGAAATGTTAGGCCTCCCCCGCTTCACAATCTTTGCTCTTAATGCGTTCAGATAAAATAAAAGATGTAACTTCTAAAACACTCCACTGAATCTTAGTGCGGATTAAGTTGAAGTGCTTCCATTACAGTTGAGTGGAGTTATTGTGTTTTTGTCTCCGGACGATTATTGCTACCCTGGGCCCAATTTTAACGTCATTACAGCTATCACTTCTACTTTCTTGGATAGATCTTCAAAGACGATACCGATACAAATTTTAGTAATTGTGTGGATGGCGGATAAGTCTGATGCGTCCGATATGCGTCGTAATTCATACAGTTTCACTAGCTCAAACCTCGTTTGTGTGTAAATTTAATTACCGAAGTCCTGTCAATCGTAAATGCCTACCAGCAGAATCGGAATAAATTACCACTCATGTAGTTTACAAAAAAAACCTTCTTCTACATTTCATCAGCTGTCGCACGCAACAGTTCCTATCTCAGAAAATATCACCACATTGAATTGCACGTCACTAGCTCCATTACAATTAATTATCAGTGACCGTACACGCTAGCGAGGACGTAAACCATTTGCTTGGAGAATTTTACAGCGCTTCTAGCGGTCACTTTTGGAAGTAAATATCCGTAGTAGAGTCCAACGGTACAGTTTTCCCAAGAAAATAACTCCGATCGGCTGTTACCGTCTGCGCCGAGAGGGACAGAACGATATCCGAGAGTAGCCGAACGTTTTAAGAGTCAGGACTCTCATCCTAGCTAATGGAATCAGTTTGCGTGGCTGATCATTACCAACATGACGAACCAAACGGGCGGCTGTCATGTTGACGTGACATCTATCAATCAATAACCAAAAACAACGCAAGAGTTTAGCGCGCGAAAGTCTCTTTTATCATTATTATTATTTTGGTAATACTGTAAGCTAAGTAAAACCGTTTAATATGTAATAAACTGTACTGACGTTTTGGTTTAGTACGATGGTAATGATCTGCCACGCAAAGTCCATAGAAAAGGTTTTTTGTTCCTAGTTACGCCAGCCTGGACATATGTCATGAGTCATCTGTCTGTGACATCAATCAATAACCAATCAAAACTCGAGTGTTAAAAATCTTTTTTATCATTGGTAGATCGAAGTTTCCCGCGTCACAAAACTCGTCAACTGCGCAGGTATGTCCAGAGGAATTCTTAGTTCGGTAATACTGTAAATTACCTATCGAATCGAAACCCTAGCGACTACGTTTCGCTGTTGAATAACATGCATCGGTAGGTAGGTCCGGTCAGGGACTTTTAATTCATGAGCCACCGTAGAACCTTTTCAAAGGAAAAACATTTCAATTTCCCCTGACAATTAATGGGATGTCACTATGACGTTTACTGTGAATTGATTCCATGGTTGCTCATGAATTAAAGTCCTTGACTGTTACATGAGTCAAAAATAAGACAAATGTCATCGACAAGTATTCGAAGCTCGTTTACTCGTATTCGCTGTCAACTGTAGTAACATAAATGCGGTTTATGATGGAACTAATGGTAGTGGCACAGGTTTATGTGAAAAACAGACGTATTCCGGAATTCGGACGCAATGTGGCGCCAGCAGAAAAGTGCTCGGCCGACGACAAACGTTTTGCAATTCAGCGCGTCGCGTCGTTTCTCCCTGGGCGGCGCTTAACGATGCCGTCTCCTCGCCAGCCTTGCGACTCTGGTAGGCAGGACTACATTACCGGAACTTAAACTTACTACTGCAATTAATTTTGCAATCAATAGCGAAATGATGTTACAGCCAAAGAATTTGATTACCTTACCTTTGCCACCTGATTCTTTCTAGTGTCATTATGATTGACCGTCAACTAATCTAGATAATTGCGAAACTCGCTGTGAAAAGGTCCCACATACCTAACTAACACAAGTATCAAATTCCTTGAATGTGATTACATTTTTAGGATTCCTAAACCCAAGGTAATAAATAAAATGCGGGTGGCTTGAGGACCCTGTAGCCCGGTACTGATAAAAATCAAATTAGTGTACAGTGTTAAAAATAAAAATATCGCGACTAATAAATCGCGGTAAATATGAACGAAAATCACAAAGTTTAATACCGTTATAAACTGGTAAAAAGCTTTTCGTTACTACGTCAGTCTGCCTGTCTGCCTTGTCTGTCTGTCCGTCATTGCTGATTATATCAGGAACTACGAATGCTGTCGTGAAGATAAGTGTGGAATACTTTGAGTTGAACATTTTACGGCGGGTCTGAACTTTTGGTGCGCGAGTCTGACTCTGTCATAGCTGGTTATTATTGTGTTAGTGTCTCAAGCTCAACTTGACAATGGTTTCGCATTGTTTAAAAATGAGTCACGTTCGACAAAACTCGTTTTGGAATTCGTATTTGATAGTCAATTGTTATTGCTGCAGGTCGTAAATTAAGATAAGAGAAAGGCGCGTAGTCACTGCTCTAGTTATGTTCGACGCTGGCAAGTGATCGCGTTTTCGTCCGATTGATATCAAGTTTCCGTAGTGTAGCGGTTATCACGTGTGCTTCACACGCACAAGGCCCCCGGTTCGATCCCGGGCGGAAACAGGAGTTCATTTTTACTTTTTTTTACCAATACCGTACTAGTTTAGGTAACTAGATTTTTTCACGTGAAATTCGTAAAGTCTCTTGGAATGCGACGCTAACTGGAATATATAGTTTTTTGCTTTACAGTTTTTTTGCTAGCACTATTCAACCTGCGGCATTGAGTCGGCAGTAAAGCTAGCTAGGTTTGTTCTATCTGAATAAATCCTCTGGTTTTTGCGGAAAATGGTGTGAAGGCATTCAGCTATCGAATGAAAAGCCATTGTTTGCGCTCCTGCCGAACCGTGCGAAGCACATATTTTGCTGATAAATTCTACTTAGTCGTAATGTTTTTAACGTAACATAGACACCGGTGTGGGCGCGCCACATTAATCTTGTGTTATTGTTCATATTCCAGCTAAGAACAACACTTTTACACGCCGTGTGCACTGCGCCATTATTATCCTTTGTGTCAGCTTTTTAGTGCCGTCCGTATGAAACAGTTTTCCGATTTAATTTAGATAAAGCACCTTGACTGAGAAAAGGTTTCGGGTAGCAGCTGCACGGTAGTTTTAAAACGGTAAAGTACTATAAATTGTAGTGTAATGAGAATGGGACTCGGGTTCCGAGCGGCTGCCGGCTGCTCGCGACGTCATCCCGGCAATCTGAGCGATCAGGCTGCTCCAGACGATTTCTCCGTCTTGCGAAGTTTGTACTTGGAACGTAATGCGTCTTTAGCCAGCTCGAGATCTGTTGAACTTCTGCAAACTTCTGTGCCCCGCGTCCTTGATCTCAATAAACTCGTGTTTATCTTCCGCAATTGCTTAATTTAAGTTTGTGCTAAGGAACCTACTTTGTGTCGGAAAAGATAGGTTTTCAAAGTTCATTGGGTATAATACAAGTTAAAATTTTATATAATCTATCTATACATTCTCTTTGTAGTTAACTTTTCACCAGTAACAATTACGTAATGGTCATGTAAAGGTTTTCTTTCGAGAGCTCTATTGTAATTAAGCGACCCGTCTAAAAGTCGGAACAATGGTCCGCCCAAAGCTTTGAAATGGCAACTTGTTCATTTATTCATTTTACAATTCATTTTACTTACTGAAACATTGTTTCAGCATTTTATATTACTACAAAATTCTGTGTAGCATCATCCGCTCTGTCTATCCTCATTGGGAAAGCAGGTGTGGTGTTTCGATTATGTTTTTAGAGGTGTGATTTAATTCCGGCTATAATAGTAAAACATTTCTATGCATTTTGTATAACGCCAGTAGTTCGCTCTAAGCTCGGGCGTCGGCTGTGGGCTTTCCTTCTTCGTAATTACCGTGGGCTCTAGTTTCATTGCTTGCTTTGTTATATCCCTTATTTACCGCAGTTGTTTAGCGGGCCGACTTAATAACATTAGCCGGCTTACGCGAAGTCCTAATTCAATATTTTTGGACTACGTAGGTACTCCTTTACTAAAAGGTTTTTACTTGTAACTAAAGTCTGTTGAGAATGGGTAGCATTTGACTTGTTTTTCATTTCCACGATCTCATCGATGATTGTTTTGGGAATTCCTTTAATCAGGTTCTCTAGAGCTGACTCGTTTCAGCATAATCTGATCTGGAGTTTTTGAAATTATGGAAGTTTGAAATGAACATGTTACAAGTTTTGTAAGATGGGATAGATTTTGTCTGTTTATTTGTTTTTATTATTGTTGATCTTGATATATACGGCAGGGCTATTGTTTATCGCACACGGAATCGTCTTGGACTTGACGGAGGAAAGCGATCGTGATCCTGAGCGTTTCGGTAAAATGGTTTCGTGTAAAAACCAATCCCAAACTGTGATTTAGCTTACGCGAAACGAAGTGGTGATTCATTCCATCGGCTTCAAATGCGCCTGGGCGTCATGGCGACACGCAATTATAATCTATATATATATCTATATATATATATTATATACTAGCTGACCCGGCGAACTTTGTTCCGCCTGAGACAATGAATGAGCAGAATTTTGATTTTAAAGTACCAGGATAGCATGAGTT
>BHDV01000010.1:105257-126845 GCA_005406045.1 Adoxophyes honmai
TTAGCAGGAAAATCCCGTTGTCTGACATACTTACACCCCTCATTTTAGAGAAGTGATGGATTATAAAAAATCCGAGATCTCTTCATTCCGAACTTAATGCGAGCGAAACCGCGGGCAAAAGCTAGTATCACATATACGTCAAATATAAAGCTAAATTGAGACCGACTCCGAAATAGTCCCCTACCGTATCATTTATTTTGATGATGCCGAGTTGCCGAGCGTCATCTTGTGTCCAAAATCTCTGTAAATTTTTCACACCTCGCGTTCGTCGACCAGGCTGCCATATCCACCAGGAGGTTAGCCCGGCTAATTAAGTGATACATCACACGCGTCCTGCCACCAGGCGCGCAGGGCTGCTCGGTGATGGACGACGCGGCTGAGTGACGGCGCCGGGATTCCGCCCCGTCATCTTATTAAAACGTTTTTCCTCAGGTTTACGTGTCGAGCGTTTATGTTTCCCTAGTCTTTTAAAGTTGTTGGTGACCAGGGGGAAACTTCTGTTTTTTGTTATTTTAGAGCGCTACAATTTGAATTTAAATAATATTTGTTACAAAAAGGTTACAGAACTAATTTCTAAGTCTAAAAATACTAACGAGTATTACGAAAACTTGGATGTTTACGAACAACAAAACGGTTCTTTCAAAAGCGCAAATTCTTAGAGAACATTTCTTGGCAACAAAGGGTACACACAATGTCTATTGTTCTTTATAATATCGTTGGACCTAAATTAATTTGAACTTGGAGGAAAGCGGCCAATTCATTGCGACCCTTAACATTTTTCCCTGAAGGGCACTCGCTGATGTGTTGCGAGAGAGTTCTTGAATTAAATTCCTCAGTTGTGTAAGGGGATATTTCACTGGTTTATCAGTTCTGTTGTTTGGGATTTGTTCGAATTTGTCTTGTTACTTGATGAGCCGCGGGGTGTGCCTGCGGCCTGCGTCAGATAATAAACTCCCTCGCATGTCATGTCTCCCTGGTGCCGAGTATGAAGTTGCGCGACTAAGTGAGTGGAAAGTTTGCGATGACGCGCCGGCTCATTACGTCGACCTCACATTTCATTAAAACAGCGACCATTACGCGCGAAAGGATCGTTAAAAAAACAATGGACGAACGAATGAGTTGTGTTAAATTTGTTTTGTTGCACTAAAAATCTCTGGAGTTTTTTTTACTTTTCATACGAGTGATTGGCCGTCTGATATCTCCTCTTAGATATTTTTGTTAAAAGTAAACAAAAGCTATAAAACTGCCCTCGTTCTCCAATCGTTTTCAATGTTTTGATACCTTCAATGTGTTAATTTTGCGTATTGTATCATGCTCCGAAGGGAATGTACTCATGTCGTAGTAAATAAGTAATGTTATTCTTATTATGTTTATTTATATTTACTGTCTGCTCGCACCTACTTCAAGATAAAATGCAAAAAGTATCAATAGTTCAAACAGTGAGTAGTGAATAGCCGTTTCTGTACCACACTGTACACTATCAAGTACAATTGGTACAGAAAAGCCTAAAAGTATGTACAAAGGTGAACTGAACATATCCCTTGAGAGATCTCATGATCATGATCTCATCCAGTTGATCTTGAGCGATTGGTGAACACACGAAATGATAAACGTTTTGTGCCTTTTATTTTGAGAATATAAGCGTAATGGTTAGTAATTTAAAAAAAATACTCGTTTTGATGAATCAAAAAGTGTAAAACATCACGTGTCATATTCAAGCTTGGTACCAGGACGTCAGGAACGCGCTGGAGATTCATTCGTCCTACGATCCCTAGTTTGGGGTGGCGCGTGCATAATGGGTGGAGCCCTTACTAATATCCTGTGCGCGCATTGGCTGCACACTACAAATAAAATAATAATTTTAAACAAAAAAAAACCGACTTCAAATTAGCTTTATCCTGAAAGGAAACTTCTGTTTATGTACGTATTTACTAAAGGTCAAGTAGGTATACGTATACGTAGCTCTCAGCAGATTCAAGGCTTTAGGAGGAATAGCTCTATCTGATTTAGAACCCTCTAAACTGTTAAGTAAACCCCACGATGAACGAGCATTAGCAGAAATGCAACGCTTGAGAAGCAGCAGGCCTGGCTAATTACTGAAACTATAATTTTCAGTCTGCAGGTGCATTCAGTATCGAAAAAAATATCCTTTAACTCCTAAAAATTAAGGAGTTGACCTTTCATCATCAGCTCAATCATATTTTTTTACAGCCAAGCGTACCTAAATACTGGTGTAGTTTTGAAAAATGTACTAAAAACATTACCTGTGCCTATAAAATTTGAGGGTTGCCCTCGATTTCCCTCATATTCAATCATCAGGTCAAGATATGCTGACAATCGGACTACCTGGAAACTATACCCTTTCAGACAAAAAAAGAATTTTCCAAATCGGTCCAGGCGTCTTCGAGTAATCAGCGAATACACATAAAAATACTCTCCATTTCTTCTGTGGATGTCGCAAGAGGCGACTAAGGACATAGGTTAAATTAAATTTTAGGCGACAGGCTATGAGGCTAGCAACCCGTCACTATTATACCTGCTAACTCAAAACCTACAAAAAATGTGCTAGAAGTGGCCACGAAGCGTGACATAGACATGGTTTTGTCTATGTAGCGTTTCGTGTGCTCTGCCTACCCCATTTAAGAATACAGGCGTGGCTGTATGTAGGTATGTAAGTATGTACAAATGTAAGTTCGGACTAAAATTCTCGAATGCCCATACATTTTTTTTTTATTTTAAGGATAATTCAAAAACTACTAGTTAGATTTTGATGAAATTAAAATGGGACCAATGGGAAGCCATTTGCTATCGAACACAAAAAGAACCATCGAAATCGGTCCACCTGTTTAGAAGTTCTGAGGTAACATACATAAAAAAAAAAAAAAAAAAAAAAAATACAGCCGAATTGAATACCTCCTTTTTTGAAGTCGGTTAAAAAAAGCCTACTTTTGGCCTTTGGTTAGGTAGAGAACACATTACTAAGGACGTATTGAGCATTTAAAATGTTCCAAAGTTCTTGAAGGCAAATTGTTGGATGGTTTAATGCACGTTTAAACCACGTTGTTAAAATAGAGACGCGAGAAATCTATTAAGAAATGCTTGGTTAAATTTCCTACGCCGAATTCCTCCGGCAAGCTGAATCGTGCGAATTCTCACTGAACTTGTAATTTCGCTGAGATTGTTCCCTTAACTGGAGAAGAATGTAATGCAATTACAACCTCTCTCGTTAGAAGCCGGAATGGAACCTTTGTTTCTTACTATGCCTGCTCGGCTTCCATTACTTCAGTACTCAATTCGCACAACGCCTTTGTTAAGTCAAATGTAAAAAATACTTTTATGTGTTTTTTTACTTGTTAGTTGCCTCCGCTCTACATCTGCTGGTTTTTTAATACAGGAGTGTTTGGTTGGTGCATGCATTCCATTACAAAATAAATCTCCTTGTACCTTATGTTGCCCGTGTGCTCCTGGGAATTAAAATAGGCGTGTGTGACTGGGGAAGACGGTGCAGGTAAAATTACTTGTGATGTGGCCTAATGGAAACTTCTTGCTAAACTCTGTACTCCTTGTATTCCTGGGAACGAATTAAGTTATGTGCGAATATTCAGTAAGCAAGAAACTCCGCAGGTAGGCTCACAGGTAAGTCCCGGCTCCTGGGTCCTGCTGATTCTCTGGTAGCTACTAGAAAAACTGGTAACCCTTTTTGTCTGCGACTCATGGCGTTTATTTTACTTTCTTGCGAAATTCTTCATGAAATTGATATTATGTATTTAGTGGTGACCTACCTACAACAATTTCGTGTATAATTCAATACAGGTGAAGTAGGCTATTCAATTGTTAAAATGATATAGGCATGTTTTATGCAAATATAAAAGGAGAATTGGATGCATCCGTATGTACTATCGAACCAACTGTTTCCTGACCCACCGCAGAACGTTGTCACAATAAACGTCATAAACATTTCCTTTGTCAAGCAATGCAATGTGACTATGACGTTCACTGTGAAAAGGTTCTATGGTGGGTCAGGAATCAATTGGTTCGATGGTACCATTCTGCATTTTTTCTTACCGTTTCCTAGATTGAGCACTATTTTACTTACTTTGTTGGTAATGTGTAGTAGAAGCAGATCCGCCGTTATCTCGAAATTTATGCGCAAGCGATGAATGAGGACCGAATTAAGAGTTAATTACAAGGAAACCCCGACAGAAATCTAGTTACAAGTAAAATTCATTACGCTAGCATGCTAATGAACTTCGCAAGTTTCGACAAAAGGTCGGAGTTTTGTTCTGACGCTAGACACATCTTCAGTACAGTCACGAACCGGGATTATTGAGCCACTTGCCACTGTTCGCAATTTAGACGTGTAATCAATGACCGATGTGACCGACTACCTGTCAACTATTGGATTAGTATTACACGACGAAGTTATAAACATAGGTAAGTGGCTCAACAATCCCTGTTCGCGATGGTACATTAAAGTAGAGCGAAATTAAGCACATCGTCTTTGTAACAACCGAGCGTGCAACGGCCAGCGAGAAATAATTCCGTTTAAAATATTTCGCACGCTAACAGTCCGGCATTTCTAGGCTGAAAGCTAGGAGCCCTTATAAATTCAAACATCGTAACTGCCATAGTAATAAAGACACACATCCAGCTTTATTAATGTACTTCAAGGTTGAATATTAAATAATTGTCAGTAGTGGTTTATCTGGCGTTCTGCGCTAGATGCGCTGGCTGTCGGAGTGGCCTCAACGAGCTGGTTTTTCCGACAGAATGTTCATAAGCAGTTGTCTGTTATGCTTTTAGCTGCATCGTTGAACGCGATCGTAATTCTTACATGAGTTTGAGAGTGATCCAGGGTTTATTTAAATGTAGTAACCAGCAGGGCTATTGTCTAACCAATAATATCTTCATGGGTTTCAATTTGGCAAACGAAACCAAAATTTGTTTAAAAATGTCGCTTTGATATTGATACATTTATCGGTATCACGTAAACATCATTGCAACCAAAGCCCATCCATACCCATGCGTAATTTTATACGACATAGCCACTGATATTTGGACAGATTTGGTCAAGATTGAAAATTCTGTCACCATCTTGTAGAGAGAGATAATCACCTTCCAGTAAATTCATTCAACAGCCTTGACAGTCGTACTTTAAGTTTAACAATATAACTTACCCCTAATTTTAACAGTTAAGTAACTATCTTCTACTTACATTGACCAGGCAAACATAACATGCGAGGTGTTGTCCTCAGGCGGAGATATGGTCGGTGTTCATCGCGATTCTGCGCAAAAGCGTGCGCAACCTGCAAGCGTGTACGGACGTGGGGCTCATCCACCACGTGCTACAGCGGCTGCCGCGCGCCGAGACCGTCGTCGCAGGTGAGCGAACTATACCTGTCTCTTTTGCGCCCAGGACAAGCTAATAAGCTAATAAACAGGACAGGTAATAGTGAAGGGGATAAATAGTTCGTAAGATTTCACGGATGGATTCCAAGAAAGTTAACAGATGAAATAGTAGGTACTAGAATTACTGCTCTATTCAAGGCAGTGTACAGCAGTAAAATGTAGTAGGTAAGTACATCATACAGAAAATGTGCATTTCAGATTCACTAGTAATTCGGTATGCAGTTTCCTATAAAATTAAACCTTACTTCTTTAAATTAAACCCTCAGTTTACTTAATGAACCTGAAAAAGTCGGCAAATTAATCGGGCCAATATCATCTAACCTTTCCAAAAATAACCCAAACAACTTCCCAGTCCACGGCCTCGGCATTATCATTTTAGAAAATAAATTAGAAAAAGCAAGCAACTTCGCAGACCCCGACAAATTAGTAGGAGCATTTATAAACGTTAAATTATTTACGTTGCCCTGGTCCCGAGGAAATTGTTCTTTGGGAGCGAATTAAGCTGTTGCCTAAAATGCAAGGTTGCTTAATAAGCGGACCGGCGCACCGGCCTGCGACATCCATTTGTTTAGAAATGGCCGTTGACCTCGAAAACGTTTCTCAAGACTGCTATCCTCTTTGGAAAAGGATCAAGTTATTCTACTATGCCAATTATCAAAAATCTTTAATCAAAATTATCTGTTCTTTCACTTCCTCTTTGACTATAATCACAGGCGAAAAATCAATGGCATGTTTTTTGTCGTTGAGTATAGTTTTGGAGACTGAAAGCGAATTAATCAAAGATCGGCGTTCCCCTCGCTTTCAGAAATCAACCCTCCTAACAGTTTCGGGTTGCTTTCCTTTCGACCTGCGATCTCTTAAACATTATGCTGTCCTGGTACACCTAAGAATTATGAAGAAAGTGAACTCCTTGAACGAACTTAGTTTTTTTTTGTTTAGAATATTTTTTTACTGTAAGGAAGTTCAGAGTTGTGTGATTCATTCATAGCTCTGATGTCTTTATGTTATCTTGGTATCATGAGACATTGTATCTACCCCTTTTGTACTTGTTGGCCTTGGTGCACAAAGAAGTAGGTAAATTAAATGTAACCTAATAAATTTCAAAAATATAGCAAAATTTCCGTCGAATTTGGTTTCAATTTTAATCTCTCACTGACTCCAGATCCAGTTTTGATGAGATATGGCTATTTACATGAAATACTTAGATAGATAATAAAGTAACTTAATACACTGGTTTATTTATGAGAAATTAACAATCAACCCGTTTGCTGGGCAAGACTCGTGTTGAGCCGCGGGCGAGACAGACTATACCTGTCACTGTCTAACTAGAGACGTCAGAAAATGACGGAAAATTAATGATATCCTGCCCGCGACCCTACTCGCGTCTATTGCTTTGAAGAGAATGCACTGCACATACACGTAAAATGCAACCAATAGCAAAAATTACACCAAGCGTATTTTTCACAATAATCATGCAATGGGTACATTTACCCAGTTGTGTGTAATTATAATGAACGTAATTATAAACAGCGAAAAGTATCTACATTTATGTGCAAAATGTACGGATTGTTAATTTTGCTATTGGTGACATTTTACGGTTTGCCCATTTAGCTTCGTAGCAAACTTGTCGATGTAGACACACCTTTGGGATGAATTATTCCTCAAAAGGAACATCCCCTTTATACATTTTAAAACATTGCCTACTAGGATTCTTCTTATACGTTTCTGGGGTTCTGGTAGTGATGTGAACTGGATCGTGTAAGTTCCCACGGTCTTACTTTAGCTCCGCCTTCAGTTTTTGTTGCGTTCAACTAAGTACCTGCTTTTTATGAGATGCAACCCTCTTCGATCCCCTTTTCAAACTGCAATCTTCTATGCCATTATGCCACCCTGGTATGCCTGAGAAACTCCAAGATAAAAAGGGATTCTTCACCCTTGTCATAGCTATTTTAATAGAAGTGCCTATCAGGACACTTCTGCTCTATTCTGGTTCTCTGGTGTTCATGTGAAACGAGCGGAATTATTTATCCACCCTCTAAGTTCTCACGCGTCTGTATAATTTTGCCATAGTTTTATTGGTTGCAACATAAAATCACCAATCAATCACCGTTTCAAAATAATTATGTATCTACGTTCCCACAATCCTTGAATGACTCTCTTGTATCAAAAATATGTAAATTAAATACATATGTACAAAAAAATTGAAGTGTTGGAAATTACCTAAAGAATATAGTTACTGGCATTAATTCCCTGGGATGTTGTTGTTGATTTCTGAATCTCTGGTAGCGGTGTGAATTTAGCGAAATAAATATAACCCTTGGGGTCCTCTTTTTCTACGCGGACGGCACCTTTTTTTTTCTACCTGCCTGTTTCAATGTTTTTGGATGCATTCTCCTGTCTAGCTATGTTATCCTAGTGTGCCTGAGAAATTCCACGGCAAGGCCGTTACTTTGAATGTCTTTTAAGCAAGAAAATATGTCTCACAGTAGTTTAATTGTTCAAGAAATAAATATGAATAGAGGCAAAATAATATGGCCCACTCGCATGACAAGTTCTAATAGTTGAAAGGCAAAGGACCCCAAATAAGTGCCAACTCATAATAATTTTGTGCTACTATGAATATTGTTAATGTTCTTGAATCTAAGACTGAAGGTGACGCCCCTTTTCTTCACGTTCACAGTGCGACGAATATATTTCATAACGACACCATGTTTACATAAATCGCATTCACGTTGTCAGCTACTATTTAAAACTTATGATAACTTGGTAGTCCTGGGAACCAAGATTGAACTCCTTTCACTTTTAAGTTCTGTCCCTTTTTTTTTGCTGCTTCAACGATAAAAGATAGGTAGGCGCATCAAATTTCGAGGTAGGCACGACCTTCAGTACTGAAGAGGCAGACTAAGAAAAATAAGAGAATATTTCATATACCCTTGTAAGGTTTGTTTAGGTGGTACTTATCGAAACGATAAAATCTTTACGACATATTTCCCTTAAATTCCTATCGTTGTATTTGTTTTGAAGAAAAATGTCACTGCAGCAGCAGGAAAACCTGTTTTTCATTTATTTCCGGTATTTAATTCTGGAAATTAGATCACCGAGCACGATCGTTTTGGGACGGCGGGAGACGTTGTTTCCTTTAAAACATTTATCGAAAGCCAGAAAAACTCTTGAAACGAATAAACAAATTGAATCAAGCCCATTCATGGGAAACACAACGGTTTTTACATGAAAGGAGCCTCGTAATACGCCGGCTTATGAGCCAGAGAACCGAGGTAACATGTTAAAAAGAAAACGCGAATTCAATTCTTCTTAATGCCGTTCTTGTGCGTTGAGCGGCCGTCGTGGGTTCGTCTGACCACGTACGCAATAACTGTTATGAACTTTTTGTATCGTTTTTGCTTAGGTATAAAGTAAGAACTGGAAAATCTATCCTCGCTGCCGAGGGAAATTGTTTCGGAAGCAACACAAGTGTAACTGTTACGTGGAAATGAATATGCGCTTCTTACGCGAGCCGACGTCAGCCGGGCGACGGCAGACGCAATAGGTAATTTATTCCTGTCGGAGGGAAATCCTTACAAAAAACTATTTTGAATTTGAAAAGACAAAAGCCCCAGCAGAGATCCTCGAGCTGTTTGATTTAGGAATAGAATACGTAATGGGGCTTAGAAAGATCGGAAGGGAATAATTTCAGAGTTATTTTATATTCGGGAAAGGTCGCCGGGATATCTAACGATGTTTTTTTACTTTGTAGTGAATTTTCCCAGAACTATATTGATGGAATAAACCCGGATTGCGTCTGTTAAATTGAATGGAAGCCCTTTCTTTAGCCAAATGGGAATGCAAAGGAAAAATCGAAAATGATCGAGTCAACTTGAGTAATAAAATTTTGTCCGTACGTGAGACAAAATGTTGCAGACGATAGACTAAAATTTACAGCAAATAGATTGAGGAAATTGGGTGTTTAGCAGATTGACGACATGTACAGTTTTTCAACAGGAACAAATTCTGGAAACAGTCCATTTTCTTTAACTGCTGCTAGTAACGTGAAATCTTTAAATTCACAACAAACGGTGCGCGAAATATTACCTCGTTCACTAGGAATGCATAAAAGGGCATGTCTTGGCGCAGGCTCTCTGAACGCCTATTGTGTTTGTATGCTCGCCTGGTGCTTCGCTCCCTTGATTCAGCCTTTTATTGTTCACTACCTGCAGAGGGAACCAGGTCACCGTGTCCCGAGGCAAAATGAACAACGCATGGAACATACCTGCGTTTGTTTTCATCGCGTCTGTTTCCATTTAGGCGTACGGCAAAGTCATGTAATAATCATACATTTGCCTACTCAAAAATGAACAGGACTTTTATTCAAAATACCTTTTTTTGTAACTGGCTGATGATTACAAGAGCAAAACTTTGGATCGTATTTAGGTTGTTTCCATCTTTCAACCTACGCTATCGGATTTTGGCTTAATTTATAACTTTGAGTCTGTCCGTTACCTTTTCCAGCGCTGAACTGATCGCTACAAAAAAAAGTATGGCGACAGTTTGAGTCCTCAGAAAAATGCGTAACTTTGTTTATAAGAATGCCTAATTGCCTACTCATTCCTATAAACATAATGTATTAAATTCACGCAAACGGAATTGGAAGGAAGGTTAGGTCGAAGATGGAAACTAGCCCTGTTTATTCAAAAGTATACAGTGGCCATTGCGTTTGCGTTACAACGCAGGGCTCGATTGACTATGTCCAGTTCATTCCCTTTACAGCTCCTCAATATACACAGCCTACACATCTTTACTCGTATTTGTAAATCCGGAGTGCGTGAGAACGTAGCTACAGGCAGGACAGAGACGTTACTTCAAAGAGGGCCAGCGTAATCACATTTGGCTTTGTAGGTTCTAAGTGACCCTTTCTTGTAACAAGACACGATAAACAATACCGAAAGCTCTTCATTGGATTGGGAGAGCTCGACACAAATACTATTAGGTAAAAATTACGGCGCTAAGAGCTCCCTTTTATTAGGACCTTTCTTGTTGCCGATGTGTCTAATTATAGTTGGATGCGGCTCCAGAAAGTTTCCAAGAAATTGATTAAGAGAAAGTGTATACTTAGATGTGATTTTGATGGACTGGACAATGGACTAAAGTAATGACATATCTTTCCAACATTAAAACATTTTATAATGAAAGTTACGTATATTTTTAATACTGGTTTAATGAATTTACGAATTCCTTGGGCCACATAGCAACGGTAATTGAATCTAATAACATTCTCCGAGAAAACAAACATTTCCTCTCAGGAATGAGTGGTAATCGCCTTAGCCGCGCTCGCGACGAACAAGCGGAGGCGTTGTTTTGAAGCGAGAGAGTCGAGTTACTTTGCTGCTTGCTGAAAAAGTGGATAAATACGCGAAATAATGAACTCTACTCCCTTTATTTCATTATCTTATGGAAAAAAAACAATCCAGTCAACTTGATAGAACCAAGCTTAGCAATTTTGCCATCGTCATACTTTATTCCCTTGACGAATGAATGCATTAAGGATTATCTGTAGGTTGACTCCTTTCACCTTTTGATCTCCTAGTTTCGTAGTATTTCGCCATTAATATACATTACATCGTCTACATGATAGATAACTCTATTAAATATTCATTCTCAACCAAAATGTAAACCTTAATATTTGAGCATTGACTTTTTCAATTTATCATATTGAGCAACCGACTCTAATACACTGTAAATTATGTGTTCTCAGATATAATCATAAGCACCTTGAAAAAATACGCCAAGCGTGAGTCGGACTCGCCCAAATGCTGAAACTTCGACACAGCCATACAATACGAATACGATGTCTCCATATATTCACAGTCATTGCGCACATCAGACCTCGTCTATGAAAAATTTTAAAACGACCTCCTCCGGCATCCTGACGCCCTAATAAAACAGTCGCGACAGCGTTTATCGCCGCGACGGCATTTTATGTAGATTTTATGAAGCGGCCATGTTTATTGGTTTATTTGGTTGTAGCGCTCAATATGTCGTGATATGGTAATGTCATTTCACACCGGCTGCGTCCCTGGTCCGTACCGACGTTCTGTGTATCTTCCAACAGGATGTGTGTTGATTTATACCTACTGGCAACAATTTTACAAAAGCTGGAGGTAGACATTTTAGACAGATTTGCGTGTCCATTCCGTAATTTGAAACTGGTTTTTTGTAATGATACCCTTGGTAGCTCGTCAGCAAATCCTGCTTGCTATGAATGTACTTAAGGTTATACCTGGATGATTCATATCCACATTACGTGTGAAATAAAAGTCCCCCTTCAATTTGGCAGCGCCGCAAGTTAATTCGCTATTGAAATTAGAATTTATAACAATGCGACAGCGCGAGGCAGCGTAATCGTGGCGCTGGGATTAAATTTCGATATAATAAAACCCTTTGTTACATTATCAGCCATTAATTTTATGGCCACATATTAAATTCTTATGATTACGCGTCGCGTCGAGTCGGGATTGATTATAATTTAATTTAGTTTAATAAAGGTGGCTCCTGGCGCTTTTAGATTAATATTTCAGGGCTCACTGCTATGGAACGGCCGGAGCGAAAATTTGCAGATTATTCAAAATACTAGCTACACAACTAGCATCAACCAGATTTAGACGGGTGACAGGGACTTTGGTTAGAACTATTAAATTGTCGTTTTCTATCATCTATTCTGACGTAACGTTGATAGCTAGTTAGATATTGTGTTTCATCTTGGATAGATGCCCATCGTCATAAGTAAATTTCATTTGACTAAGAAATGAAGATAGAATACGTTAGATACCTTATTATCTTAGATAAAGGAGACGCTTGCTTAGTTTCGCTAATGTGTCATCGCATTATTTATGCTGAATTTGAAACTGATACCCGATACCTACCTACTCACAAAGCACAACTAAATATGTTTATTCAAATATGCATCTAACAGAGAACTAATATAGGTATTTTACCTTCATGTATATTATGTGAATAATGTAATATCTTAATTAAGTACGTAAATGTGTAGCAGGAATTATGACAACATTCGAGACCTCGTAACAAGTTTTGCGAAATGTACCTCGAGGCGTAATGACATACTTTCCGGACAGTTCATTTTGAGAAACTCGTATCTTGAATGAATAAGCAGTTGCAACTGCTACCTTTTACTGTACGACATAAAGTTGAAAGTCTTAAGCTTAGATAAGTAAATTAGGTGTTTGTTAGAATTACTAGTATATTTTGCGTACTGATATAGATATTGAAATTCGAAATATATTACACCGGGGGCGTAGCTCAGATGGTAGAGCGCTCGCTTAGCATGTGAGAGGTACCGGGATCGATACCCGGCGCCTCCAAACGGAATTTTTTTAGTTTGTTATTTTTATTTATGATAATTTACAGCTGGTTAAGATCGTCATTAAATGTAAAATAGAGTCATATTAAGAAAATATACTAAAACATATAATACACATGCTTTCAAACGGCATTATAGCATTTTCTCGAATCAGGCAGGTTACAGAAAACATATTGTTGCCAAGAAAATAGGTTGGGTTTTAAGCACAGCAATTGTTATATCAATTGGTATATACAAACCTCTTCATAACTCTCCATTACATACGTGGATGTCGTAAGAAGCGACTAAGGAAAACAGGTGTTAAGGAAAGCAGGCATGTTTTAGGGGACAGGCTAACAATGTATCACTATTACTGGTATACCAGTTTTATCTTAAAACCTAAAAAAACAGGTAATGCCTTTCTATTGTTACAATCGTTAAAGATTTGTGGTTGAAACGAAGATTACTACTCATACATCCTTTCTAGCTTCCATAGCTAATTTAGTGACATCAATGCTAAGCTTTTAACATAATCGGGGAAAAAATTAAATCACCGACTTATGTCGATTATTTTGTGTAAAACTATCGATATTTCGATGCACCTATCGATATTGTTTACCTATGCACATTTTCCCACTTCAAATATTCCAAATGCAAAGTAAGTCTGTCTGTCACTTTTTCAATCGCTGATCCGATGCAATTTGGCAATAGGTAGTTGAATTGTAAATTGCATTGAATAATCTTCCGAATTAAAATCCTAGTTAGCGTACTTTAAAGCTAAGCGTCCACAGGTCCGCATCGCACGCATCGGACGCATCGGATTCAATCAGATTTATGGCGAAATGCGATGCGTACGATGCGGACAGGTGGACGCACTTGTATGAGTTTCTGTACAAAGAATACTACAATCCGTTGCGTGCGATACGTCCGATGCGTACGATACCGACTAGTGGACGCTTAGCATAAGAATACTGCATGTGCTGTCGAACTAATTGAATTATGAGATCGTTGTCACAATAAACGTTATAATAATTTCCTTTGTCAAGCAATGCAAGTCACTGCGATGTTTTCTGTAAATAGATTCTACGAGTATGGTAGTTCAGGAATCAATTTGTTATATACACTTGCGTAGTAAACAAACGAGCGCAGGTCGCGCAGAGAAAGGTTGACGGTCACTCGCGCTGCGTACGCGCACTTGCCTTGAAATCACTCGGTATGATTGAAAAAATCGATGCAGATAGCACCGGGGGCGTAGCTCAGATGGTAGAGCGCTCGCTTAGCATGCGAGAGGTACCGGGATCGATACCCGGCGCCTCCAAACGGTTTTTTTTATTAATTGATGTTTTAAAACATTTTGTCTTAAGAATAGGGTTTTTGACAATTTGTTTGTTTTTGACGAAACATGTCAAACGTCATGGTGAACGAAATGTTGAGCCACAAAGTCGGATTTTCTTTTTATTTTCCGACTATTCCCAGGGTAAATTTGGTCGTTTAATTTTTTACGGCACCAGTTTCATACTATTTCAATACCAGTTCTAACCCATTATTCCGCAACCCCGTACAAAAATCATGCGACAAGAGGACATAATCGAGGGTTGTACTTTTGAATTCTCAACTGCACTCAGTTGGACAGCTTATTAGTGACGGCATAGTGCTGAATCTTAATATTTTATACCCTTATATAGTTCTAGATAAGTCACCTGGTGGTTCAGGTGACCCATATTTTTTACTACATGGGCCAGCGGTCTATAAATTTGTAGGTAAATGTTTAAGATACCATATCGTTTCCATAAATATTTGTCAATCTCAATGTCATTTATTTGCTTTTTTACAAAGGTAAAGGAACTGTCAACAGACAGTTTGTTTTTACCGAGGAAAGCAGATTGTATAAATTAGTCGACATGCTAATGATCCAATTCTGAACTAAAATCTGTACCGACCCGTTGATAACGTATACATCGTATTTTGGTTAGATTATTTCGCTTGTACGTGTATGCCTTGTGTGTTTGTTTATCATCATTCATCAAACAATATGCCTTGTGTGTGCAATATTACGTGTATGTCGAGCGACCGGAGCACTATACAGTTTGAGTGAAAGGCGGTTTGGTACAACAGCGTAGCACGGTATTTACCTTCAGCAAAGGAAAGATATAATGTTTTTGTATGTTACTGTCAACCGGGGGCGTAGCTCAGATGGTAGAGCGCTCGCTTAGCATGCGAGAGGTACCGGGATCGATACCCGGCGCCTCCAAGTATTATTTTTTGTTAATTTTAAAATCTTATGTCATAATTATATGTAGAAATTAAACAAATATTGAACTACCGCATTATGATAAAAAAAATAAATCGTTCTACCTCATTCCGCTTTTGTTTTGTTTCAATCCAATACACCCTCCCACGAACTTCTAAATGGGGCGAACCCTTCTGCCGCGGCAGCGAAAAAAAAAACAATTTCTTCAAAAAATCACCGTGCGCCACACTCTTCGCACCAGGAGCACATGAGGTTAAACGGCTTCATCAGTCAAAGGAGATCCCCGCTTGCAACACAATAAATGCGCGGCGCGTGTCTCCCGCGCTGTGATGGAAAAACTTTACCTATTATCCCCGGTATATGGATTGCCTGAATTTTGAAACGCATTGTTTTTTTTTTCATGAGTGCTGATGGAATTGGTTGTTTGAAAGGATGGACGGGAGGATTGACGTCATTTAAGTAATTGCTTTATTGGCTGCTACATTAATTTCATGTATTCCTGGTGTTCGTTTCGGTCGTTCGTTATTTCTGGCCACTTAGAGCAATTAAGCAGACCTTTTCCATGTAATAATGATTTTCCTTGGATAATTTACCTGTTGTGGTAAGAACGCATTCCCAGGAGTTCAGCAATCGCTTCATTAATGCCCACATCCACACCGTTGGGATGCTCGTAGGCGTTCCGATCGGCGTCTGTAATCGCTCTATCACGTATCCCTAAATAATTAACATGATACCGAACAGAATCTGGCAGAATTGTTAGTGATTTGATTGGGGTACGGCAACGATTGGTTTCTAACTCGACTGGAGACTATAAGGGCCGACATTATAATTTTTAGTCTCGAAATAAAACACTCTTACCCGCTTTTTTCAAAGAAAATTTTGATTTGCTTGCAAGTAAATAGCAAGTTATTCCAAGACTTCTCGACTGGATAAAAAAGACAGCGGAATTAAATTCCTTGTGGATTCGTAGAATAAACTCTGGTTTAGTGTGGGAATTTCAAAGAAACACAAAAAGATCTTGCTGACATTAATTATTTATTAACTAGGACGACATGATAAGATGGAATGTGGTTCCGATAAATTTTAGAATTTACAAAAATCGTGTTTTCTTTCATAAATACCCTCATTATATTCGCTATCTGTATGCTATTCGCGGTGGTCAGCTAGCACGGTTAAGGGGCAGCGCAGACGACAGACTTTTGTGCGATCGAGTCTGCGGAGCAATAAAAACTCTGAATGAAAACTGTCTGCGCGCCATTCAGAGATTTTATTGCTCCGCAGACTCGATCGCAGAAAAGTGTCGTCTGCGCTGCCCCTAAGCCACTGCAGAACGTTGTATATGAAATTAATTGCCTATCTCCGGCAGCTTGTTAGCTTGTTTGCTATTAAGTAGGTTAAAAATGTGTCTGCTCGTGTTTCACGGTTTTTTTTTCTTAAATTGGGCATTAATTGGTAATCCCTTGTTACTAAATATGGAGGTTTTGCAAGTTTTTATTAAGTTTGTTACGTAATTGTTTTTTCATCTCGCGACGTGCCCATGTGGGCACGGCTATCAACTTCATTAGCAGTCATTGTGAGAATTAAAACAAGATGGCCACACAATGCGCTCGTTACGGGCTGTTTGCTGGCTTTGTTTGCTCTTGCTGTCTCGGCTGTTGCTTAATGTCTTATTTGTTAATCCTCGCACCTAAACATTTCTTACGTTGCCCAGTACAAAAAAAACCGGCCAATTGCGAGTCAGACTCGCGCACGAAGGGTTCCGTACCAAAAGCAGAAAAAATAGACGTTTTTTCTATGGGAGCCCCCCTTAATTATTATTATTATTATTTAGATTTTAGTATCTGTTGTTGTAGCGGCAACAGAAATACATAATCTGTGAAAATAGTCTAGCTGTCACGTTTCGTGAGATACAGACTGTTTACAGAGGGACAGACAGACAGCAAAGTCTCAGTAATAGGGTTCCGCTTTTACCCTTTGGGTACGGAACCCTAAAAAAAGAAAAAAGCAAAAGTACCTACTTACGTATTTTTAACTTGTAATGTAAATCAGAACACTTTCTAATATTATTAGGTGCAAAACAGTAGGTAGTTGTAGGATAGTACCTACTAGTTCAAGCCTGATAAAGTGATAAAGACTGAAATAAAAGAGAATTCGGATACACGCAGGGTCTATTGTTGTATTATATCCACAATACGTACAAAGAATCGTGCGTATTTTTTCAAATCCGGCCGCTAACTTCTCGATACGCGGCGTCCGGGATTAGTCCGGCACGGATTACCCGGAACAATACGGGCCCCATTAGGTGACGTATGGACCAGGGCCGCATGACCGCGAGGGGCCATCCCAGCTTTGTATTATTTCACGCCCGAAGGCGAAACACGTTCGCAAATGCACTGCGAAATGAGGACGGCCCGAAATTTATTCGTGGTATATAATTTACATGACTGCCGTCACAGGGCCACAGCCTTTTGAGCAGCGGCCTCTAAATGGCCTTTTTAAAATATTTGACGCGGTAAATTTTGTCCGCTCCGGGGAGCCTCGCCAGCGGAATTCGCCGAAGCTGTTTGGCGGGAGCGTTTTGTCGTCCCGCCAGGAGTAATAAGCTTAAAATTGTGAGAAACAAGGCATTCCCGAAATTGCCTCGCTGCATATTATTTCGTTACTAATTAAAAAGTCTGGGACGTCGAATTTTCTGAAAGAATTACAAATCGGAAAGAATCCTCGAAGTATGGGGGAACAATTAATTTGTTTAAAACGTGCACATTGGAGGCTGATGAATAAATGCGAAGTTGGGTCCCGCCGCGGCGCTGCTGCGGCTCCGCAATTTCCTCACAAATTAATATTTAATGGCCGCTGAGTAGCAGAGGCTTTTTTGCTCGAGTACCTACACACCAGGAAACCATCGCACTTAAGGTGGTGTCCAGCCGACTCCTTGTCGGATGCGTTCGAGATCGGCATCTACTTGAAATTTTGAAGTAGTTAAGGACAATCTAAATATATAAAAGGAGAAACTGACTGACTGACTGACTGACTGACTGACTGACAGATCAACGCACAGCCTAAACGGCTAAACGTAGGCACTTGAAATTTGGAAGGGACGTAGCTTAGGTACCGTAGAGGTGCACTAAGAAAGGAATTCCCGAAATTCCCACGGGAACGGGAATTAGCGGGAAAATCCCGTTGTATGAAAAATCTAAACCGCTTAAGTTAGACACTTGAAATTTGGCATGCAGGTACCTTAGTAAACTTAATGCTTAGTTGCAACGGGATATTGCGAAATTCCCACGGGAACGTGAATTAGCGGGAAAATCCCGTTGTATGAAAAATCTAAACGGCTTAAGTTAGACGCTTGAAATTCGGCAAGCAGATACCTTAGTAAACTTAAAGCTTAGTTGCAACGGGATATTGCGAAATTCCCACGGGAACGGGATTAGCGGGAAAATCCCGTTATATGAAAAATCTAAACCGCTTAAGTTAGACGCTTGAAATTTGGCATGCAGGTACCTTAGTAAACTTAAAGCTTAGTTGCAACGGGATATTGCGAAATTCCCACGGGAACGGGAGTTTGCGGAAAAATCCCGTTGTATGAAAAATCTAAACCGCTTAAGTTAAACGCTTGAAATTTGGCATGCAGGTACCTTAGTAACCTTAAAGCTTAGTTGCAACGGGATATTGCGAAATTCCCACGGGAACGGGATTAGCGGGAAAATCCCGTTGTATGAAAAATCTAAACCGCTTAAGTTAGTCGCTTGAAATTTGGCATGTTGATACCTTAGTAAACTTAAAGCTTAGTTGCAACAGGATATTGCGAAATCCCCACGGGAACGGGAGTTAGCGGGAAAAAACATTTGTATGAAAAAATCTAAACCGCGTAAGATAGATGTTTTCAATCTAACATGCATGCATACCTTAGTAAGTATAAAGTTTAGTTATGGCTGTGTTTTGAAAAATGGGAGTTTAGCGGGAAAAATAATGTTGTATGAAAAATCTAAACTACATAAGTTAGATGCTTGAAATTTGTCATTTATACCTTAGTGAATTATACAAAGTTATTTTAGTAGCTATAAACTGGATTTAGTTACCCCACATAAAAACACCTGTAATATTTTGGCCATGTAGGAAAGGAGTCTCTATGGGACAAAAAACCTTGAATATACATACATACACATACATATTCTCACGCCTGTATTCCCATGAGGGGTAGGCAGAGCACATGGATTCAAAAATCCAGTGCCACGTCTAGCAAATTCAGGGTAACCAGATGGTTAAACGTGATATTGCGGTGACAGGTTGCTAGCCCATCGCCCACAATACACTAACCCTTTCCCAGAGTCGACTCTTACGACACCCACGGGAAGAAAGGGGGAGGTGCTATTCTAACCCGGCACCACACGGGACTACCTTGAATATGTAGGTACTAATTCAAAAGTAATTATTAAAAATAAATCTCTCTAGAAACAAATTCTCAAGTTAAAAAAAGAGTATTTATAGAATAGGATAGAATAGAATAGAATAGAATAATACTTTATTTGTGATACACAGGTAAATGATAAACATTGGGTCGTACATTAAAATGAGGAATAGTTCTCTGTGATCTACCTTTTTAAAGGTGTACAAATATTTGACTTACAACTAAAATACTAAATAATATCTACCGACATGAAAAATAAATAAATATGCAGTTCTATACTTATACAAAATTACATAACAGCACTGTTAAGCCACATTATCTATCCATTACTCCGTTTTATTCATAAAAAAATCATCAATACTGTAATAAGCTTCGGTTATGAGCTTTGCCTTTAATTGTTTTTTAAATGCATGTAAATCCAATTCCTTAAGGCTTTCAGGCAAGAAATTATAAATTTTTGTAGCCATGCCCAGTACACTTTTCCTAAGTAAAGCTGTTCTACCTCTAACTACTTGAATTTTACACTTATTATACAAGGCTGCATCGGTAGATATTCAAATAATTTCGACATCTCTTCTGTGTCATTCCGAACTTAATGCGAGTGAAGCCGCGGGCAAAAGCTAGTACTATATAAAATCTTATGTCAAGCGCAACTGACCATTATGATTAATCGTATTTAGTCAGAACAACATTGTTTTGATACCTTTATCAACCATATTCTGAATGAGATACCAAATTTTTTTAAAGATAATACAAAAAATGCTTGCATTTCATAGGTATTTATTTTATACCTTTTTCTAGAAAATAGAATAGAATTTTTGTAAAAAATAAAAACACTTGGAGGCGCCGGGTATCGATCCCGGTACCTCTCGCATGCTAAGCGAGCGCTCTACCATCTGAGCTACGCCCCCGGTGATCTGTCGTCCAAAATTCAATATCACTTTCCGTACACTTGTCTTATGTCACCAAAACCGCGGGTAATAAAATCTGTACCAGCTGCGAAATGAGGTTCGAGTACTTACTGTTAGGTATTTCGCTGGATCTAGACCGGAGCGGGAATCTCGGCAACAAGGCCAATCCGGGAATTCTGCCGGCCGGGCCGATAGAATGTTCCTGAATTCCTATTAGCCATAGCGTATCTGAAAAATGCGATTGCGATCCGTTCGCGAGATTTCATGGCGCTTCTATTTAAACCTAGCGATTGTGACGGGTTTGTGTGCTCTGGGGAATGCTGTGACATTTATAATGTTTTTTGGTATAGAACCTGTTAAACATGTACCTATGTAGGTACTCCTAGTTAAGGACTTTATTCAAAACAAAACTGAATTGATTCCTCTGTGTTTTGATCGTTAGTCACATATTTTATATTGGTGATTTTGTTTTTATTACATCGTTGATTTACCTACACACAGTTTGAAGACGTCTCATTGCTGTTATTAGAAATGTACTCGTTATTCCAATATATCTGATTAATTTTATTAGGTTTTTTTAAGAATAAAGCGAGAGTATTTCCCTATCATGAAAAAAACATTCACATTTCAACAGTTTTACTTGGTTTGTATCTATATAGCACTAGCTTTCCGCCCGCGGCTTTGCCCTCGTGGAATTCGGTTATATTGCGGTATAAAGCGCACATTCCCTCGGGAACATCATTTTTTTCCGGGATGAAAAGTACCCTATTATTTAATCCGGACTTCTAACTACGTCTGCAGAATTTCAAAGCAATCGGTTCAGTAGTTACGGCGTGAAAGCGGAACAAACAAACGAACAAACAAACTCACTTTCCGATTTATAATATTAGTAAGGATAGTTTGAGTTTTTATTCGAACAAAATTAATTTCATCTTAGCTTTAAAGGTTCTGTAATCCTGATTGAGCTTTATAGATAGATAATTAAGATAAAAGGGTGATTAGCTCACAATGACAGGCGTCGACTGGGCTACTTACGGAACGTCCCAATATTCAATCTGCAAACAGACATTATTGCAAAAGAGATTGTAGAAATTGCAAAATGACAGCGCCCGTACTTTATCTATCATTTTAACCGTCGATAGTAATATTAGGACCGACCGTTAGAGGAACGAAATCGACACCTCCAACGCAAAAGGTCGTAACGCTAAATTTGTGATTTTTCAGGAGAGCGATTATAAAAGTCTTTTGTGTATTC
>BHDV01000010.1:129586-166609 GCA_005406045.1 Adoxophyes honmai
TTGGATTAAAATAAGTACAATGAGCAAAAAATCTCATTTTTGCCAAAAACAGCGTTACGACCTTTTGCGTTGGAGGTGTCGAAATTGATTGCCATTCATCAATTATTTTCTGTAATTTTGAGGACTGTAACGATTCCAATAACTTATATATTGCGACACCGGCGGCCTAGGTGTCAACCGTTAGACAGAAAAAGGCCTTGTTTTGGGTTCCCAAAGATCATAATTGAATCATGAAGTCACGCGGTTGAAAACTGGTGATTTAACCAAAGTGCTGCATGGCGCTATCTTTGTTTTGGGTTGTGAGACTTGTGATGATAATTTTGAAACATATACCACGTTTTTCCTGTGTGGTGTCGGGATAGAATAGCACCTCTCCATTTCTTCCGTGGATGTTGTAAATGGCGACAAGCTAGCAATCTGTCACTAATCACTATTATGACCTCTTTCATCTATTCTAAAACCTAAAATTATGCTAGAAGTGTCTGCGAGGCGTGAAATAGTCATGATTTTGTTTTGTCTATATCACGGTTCGTGTGCTTTACCTACCCCATTTGAGAACACAGGCGTGATTGTATGTATGTAAGATGTTTCTCCGCTGATCAACAGACTTGTGTCGACTTATTCGTTAGGAGTGCGAGTTTGCAAAAGCAGTTCCCCGTATGCTGATGGAAGGGAAAGAAATAATGAGTGTACACATGGTCTACCCACCAGTGATCTATTATTAAAATCTCATCAGTCATCCCGCGGCTGGCTGCTTAATTATTTGACGCTCATCTATGCGGGGTCAGGCGGGCACCTGCGGAAGCGGTGCTTTATTTACCCGTGGCTGTGGCTAATGAGAAAGAGAAAAGAGCTATGGTCCATTCATTTAACATTAGAATTTTAACGGAAAAAAATTGAATTATACTCAGATATCCAAAGATAAAAATAGAAATCATCATTGCACACTTATTTGTCATAATAATGTTCTCAAAAGAACCGGTTTCACCATTTTCGGGGACGCCTTGCTTGGGCATACTTAAAAATGTATGACGATTTGATCGTTAGAAGTGTAATGCTTATAGCGAAAATAAATAGGGAGTAAATTTGATAATAAAGAAGAATAATAAAGTAGAATAAATGCGGTAGAAATGAGAGCATTAAGAAGTATGGAAGGTGTATCAATGAAAGACAGAATTAGAAATAGTGTGATAAGGGAACAAGCTGGTGTGAAAGTAGACATAGTGACAAGGATTGAAAAGAGTATGCTTAGCTGGTTTGGTCATATAGAGAGGATGGATGAAAGAAGATTGACTAAACAGATTTATACGGGAAGTGTGTATAGGTGTGTTGGGAGGGGAAGACCTAGACGGACGTTCCGTGACCAAATCGCGGACGTTTTAGAAACAGGTCAGGTCAAGAGTACCCGAAATCGACGAGCATGTTATGAAAAGACTAATGAATGTGGATGAAGCAAAAGAAGTATGCCAGGATCGTAGCAAGTGGAACAAAGTGGTCTCTGCCTACCCCTGTGGGAAAGAGGCGTGACTGTATGTATGTATGTAAATTTGATAGCGATGAGGTTGTTGTATGCGGGGAAATGCGTGGTTTTCTGAAAATTTCATGGTCTGAAGACTAATTTGATAGAAATGTTCGGGATAGCAATGGTGATTTTGCTAATGAACACATTGTAGTCGAGCTTTTCGTCTAACTTAGTATTTTGTCATAATTACCTGAGACTGTTTCACGCCTCACAGTCACTTTGAGATATAATAGTGATGGCTCGGTAGCCTGTCGCCTAAAGCGTACCTAAACCCATTTCTTCAGTCGTCTCTTACTAGGTAAATATTCGGGCGTTTGAACTGCTGTCATTATTCTCAACACATTTTTTATCAGATTCTTTGAGAAATGTGTATACAATAGTCTAGTGTTTGTTTGTTTGTTTGTCCGTCTTTCACGGCTAAACGGAGCGATGGATTGACGTGATTTTTTAGGTAGAGATAGTTTTGGGCATGGAGAGTGACATAGGCTACGTACATTTTGTCTCTTCAAGACCCCCCATATCCCTAAAGTGAGGAGTGGAAGTTTTCAATGTAGAAAGCTATAAAATTGGTATGTGTGCTATTTCTTTTGTGATACCCCGAATTTAAAGCGAGCGGAGCCGCGGGCAAAAGCTAGTTATCTATACAGCACAGATACTAAATAACACACTTATTGTACCAATTTCTTAAGAAATCTGATAAAAAATGTGTTGAAAATAATGACAGCGGTTCAACCGCACGAAGATTTACACTACTACATCCTGAACATCTACGGAAGAAATGGAAACTTGGAAAGGTGTTATTTTAATCCTACACCAAACAGAAAACACAGAAGCGTGAAATGGTCTTTGTTTTCTCTACGTAACTTTTCGTGTGCACATAATAAATAAGATGCTTTGTAAAAATAAAATGAAGAATATTAGCGACGGTGAACAAAAGTAAAAATAGAAGAGACGAATTGAGATTCTCCTCCTTTTTTTTGAAGTCGATTAAAACTAATAATGAACGTCTTTTGTTGCAGACCTGCTTATAGAAATGCTGGGCGTCCTGGCCAGCTACAGCGTCACCGTCAAGGAGCTTAAGCAGCTGTTCGGCGCCATGAAGGCCGTCAACGGGAAATGGGTGAGTTCCCGCACTTCCTGAAGTTTCTTATCATCACCATCATGACGGCTGTGACGCCCATCTGTTGGACATAGGCCTTCCCCATGGAGTTACTATTGTTTTGGTTGCAAGCGGTCTGCTTTCACCATGAATCCAGCGGCTTTAATCAAGATATCCGTTGCCACATCAACGACTTAAATCTCGGTAACCCTCGTTCCTATAGGCATCTCATTTCTGTTTCCTAAGGAATCGAATCTGCCTTAGATTACTTTGTTTTTTAATGATCTTTGTCTGCAATACAATAACGATGTGATCGCTCGTTCCCTAAATATCAAAATTGCAAAATACTAGATTGCCGACATTACCTGCTTATCAAAAGATCAGATTCCCGGAATACCAGATTTTCTTTAAATTATGTCCGTTTTTATATCGAAACAGCCTTTGCGAGCCTGGTGTTTTCGTGATCTGGTACTGGTATTAGAGGAATTCGGTTTTAAATGGAAAATGGTGTATTGAGAACATAGTACTTTACAGAACTGTAATAAAAACGCACCTAGTATAGAGAAAATCTGGTATTTCGGGAATCTGATATTTTGATGAACAGGTATATCGGGAATCTAGTATTTTGCAATTCTGATATTTAGGGAACGAGCGGATGTGATGTGTAGTTGAGTAGTGTGTGAGAGATGTTCTGAGCTTTGCTTGGCAGTGCAAAATCACAAAATTTGCAGACTGTGGAACCTTCTGTAAATACTAAATAGAGCAAACTTCATTCGCGTTTCGCGCAATTTGTCTGCCCTGTCGTCGCTAAACTGCGAGCTTCAGATAAAAGGCGAGCTCGCCGGAATACCAGGCGAACATAAACACAAAGCAACCAGGCCGTTCCTGCCGTCTAATTAACCGCCTCGCCACACGACGGTACAACGATGCAAATTTGAAAAGCACTCGCGGGCGCCCTAATTGAACGTTTAACTGTTACGTCCGACTGCGGGTGCGTTCGCGGCGCTCCCCTATCTCCACTAGTTCTCTGCTGCCCTGGTGAAATGAGACTGTTATTGCGGGGGCGAAACTGGGAAATTTACTGGGATGTGATGATGCAAAAGAAAGAATACTCTTGCTTAGTTAGGCTTTGTTGTGCTTTATTAAATTTTATTAGAATACTGGTTAAGGTACACTGCGTTGCAATTGTCAATTATTAATTCAGCTTGGGCCACATATACGAGTCATCTGAAAATATTAAAACAATAGTTTATCAAAGCAGAATACCTACTGACGTGTATTTTTATTTCCAGCCGCGGCATTCGGCGAAGCTGCTGAACGTGCTCCGGCAAATGCCGCACCGGAACGGGCCGGACGTGTTCTTCAGCTTCCCGGGACGGAAGGGCTCGGTGAGTGACGTAGGGCGACCGCCTGGAGTGTTATGACACCCTGGTAGCTTGGGGCGAGATTGCGGTGCAGTTTTGACTGTTATTGTCCTGACTGATCTTTCCCGTAAGGAAAAGCTTATTTTATAAGTCAAGTGTTTTTAAACGGTTTTACTTAGCTTACCCTGTTTGTTTTTTTAGTCCTTCTTTGGTCTTTGTTGGTTCAAATTTAGAAATTGAAATTTTACCCTCTTTCCGTCAACTGATTGATTTGAAATTCGGTATGCGCTTTTAGTTGTGGTGACAATACAACAATGTATATTCATTGTCATTGTAAATTCAAAATGGCCGCCGCTACAAAATGGCGGATGTCCTAATTCTTATCAACCCCATCAATATGGGTATCAATTGAAAGGTCTTTGCAAGGAGAATACAGTGCACTATATAAATTAAAAAAAAAACTAAAAACTCGAAAAAAAAGAAGTAAAAAAAAACTTTTAAGTAAAACGGTTTTATATACATTGATTAGACTAAAATAAAACCGTTTTACTTAAAAGTTTTTTTTTACTTCTTTTTTTTAACCCTGATATGTAAACTCCCAGTCTAGTTAGACCACACCTAGTTGGGTGTGTTGAAAAGAGACGACAAATGCTTCAGTTAACTATAGGTAAATAACAATAATTAGCTTTCAAAATATGTATAGCCTCATGACGTCATGACCAGCGCAAATATCGCGCATGGTATTGGTTAGGTACATTAGTATCACTTCACCAAACTATTTTATAGTAGCGATTTTTGAGCCTAGTTACAGATTTAAATTTTCTTTTATATGTAGCCCAGGTTTACTACAAGCGTGCTAACCTGACTATCGTGTCACTCATCTCCATCTCACATTTTATTCTAAAACTAGCTTTCCGACCGCGACTTCGTTCGCGTAAATTTCGGATTTTGGGGTCGTAGGTTTCTGAGCCTATTCATTACAAACAAACAAAGTTTTCCTCTTCATAATATTAGTGTAGATGTAGATATCTAAACCCAAATATTTAACGGAATCCTCTTTTTTTTCAAAATTAAATTTAGCCTATGTTACTCGTGGATAATGTGGCTTTCGAATGGTGCAAGAATTTTTAAAAACGGTCCAGTAGTTTCTGAGCCTATTCATTACAACCAACCAAACAAACAAACAAACACACAAACAAACAAACAAAGTTTTCCTCTTTATAATATTAGTGTAGAAAAAACAGAACTTACGCCATATGTTGACATTTCATTGCAAGGGCGAAATAGACGCCGATCGCGACCAAGTTAAACTGAGCATTTATATAACAAATACATAAACAAGTGTCTACTAGATAAATCGCAGTAAAATTGATATAGTTAAAAGACGTATACGCTATCATTGGTGTATTTTTAAAACTCCCTGGTTCCTAGACCAGTTCAACTTACTTTGCTACATTCACTGTACGGCATTGTATAAGTATCGTAATGTTAGCTGCATACATAATTTTACTTGTTTAGGTTGATACTTGAACATAGCTAGAGAGTACTTAAACATGCGATTGTATTCCCCATTGCAAATTTGCCCTCAAAAAATGGAATTAAAAAAGAAACAATTGGAGGCGCCGGGTATCGATCCCGGTACCTCTCGCATGCTAAGCGAGCGCTCTACCATCTGAGCTACGCCCCCGGTTGGTTTGAATGGCAAAATACACAATCATATATCATATACAGCAGTGCACATTGTACGTACATAGGCTCTGTTGATACAATTTCCGCCCGAGGCCTATTTGTATGCGTGCGACATTGCAGACTGCGTCGCACGCCTTTCACTATTGTGCAATTACGCATACTGGATCATGTTCTATCGTGACAATTAGATCTTAGTAAGCAGATGTGTAAATTTCATTTTGTAGTCATAAACAGAAGTCAGCACAGTCGATGCTTTGATATAGGTACCTACAGATTTTGTTTTTGAATGATTTTACGTGTCGTTAAATAGTAAAATTCGCAAAGCACAAAACGCTACTACGTAGACGTCACTTTTAGATTATTTTTAGATTTTTAATAGACGTATAATAGTGACAAGTTGTTAGCCTGTTGCCTAAAATTAGTGAATATACCTTAAGCTATCGCCTTAGTCACCCCTTAACCTGTCGTCTGTGTTTGATAAGGATCCCAAAAGTACCCGTCGTATGAGTATGATAAGGATCAGTATCATACGACTTTTTGGTATTTTTGCGATTTAGGATCCTTATCAAACATAGACGACAGACAGAAGAAATGGAGTGGTGACATTATAAACCCGATATCACACCACACGCAACAACGAACGAATGATTTTACGTATCATATATTATTTATGTTTCAAATGACAATACAGCAATGACGTAGGAGCAACTAACTTCGCGGCAGTTGAGCAACGAGCCGTCACGCCAGCCAACAACGTTACGACATCCGCTAATTTTAATTTGTAATTCATTCAACTTGGTGTTGGGGCGCCGACAGGGGTCGGGGGCTGTCGCAGTGGCCTGCATACCAATTGGGTGCCGATCGCAGTGTGTACCGAGTAGGACATCTTCGAACAACGCGTGTAGAACGCGTCATCACCGAAAGCTAATTCACTTTTGCCAGGTGATGGGTCATTTGAGTGGATTTACCTTTTTTCGTGTGTTGTCGGGGTTAGGGTGACACCTCTCCGTTTCTTCCGTGGATGTCTTAAGAGGTGACTAAGGAAATAGGTTAACCTACATGGGACACACTGTATTTAGGCCATAGACATAGAGTCTATGTCATAGATAGACTAATGTCGCTATTATACCTAACTATAGCGACAGATTGTTAGTCTATGTCTATGGCCATCCTTTAGACAAATTTGTGTGGCTATAAATTTAACTATAGCGAACGGTGGCATCATTGCTTGTATAAAATTATCTGAAAACAGAACAAACATATTTTCAGGTCATAGATTTGTGTTTTGTTTAGCTAATATCAATTTCTGTATTCTTTGTTTACCGCCTCAATATGATGCGTAGACTACGAAAAAAAAAATTGATAACAGATTCGTGAATTAGAACACAAAAGAATGGCAGGCTGATTATTATGCTGACTTTCACACTAGTATCGCCTTAGGTGCGTTATTTGTCGTTGTTGATGATTTGCTGAGTATACTGTGGCGTTGTGTTTACAATTTTATTTTCTGCTTCAATACCGAGCAAGTTGAAAGTCAAACAGTGACGTGGCGCAAGTTTCATTTCAAACTTATTTTTTTTCTTCTTTTTAATAAACTTTGCATTGCTCTTCCAAGTGCGCAAATATTTTTTCAATATACAGGATGTTTGGCGCGTCTTGCGCCAAAAGTAATTTGGCGGATAGAAGGGGTCATTCCCTATACTTATATTCAGACCCCATAACACGTCTCATTTCTACCTCTTCGGAAAACTTCAATGCTGAATAAAATAAAACTAAATGACATTTTGTCAGTAAATTTGGATTTGGTGGTAGGTACTTCAATGCACTTCAAAATAAAAGTTTTACTTTGAGGCGACGTCTAGGTTTTTTTTTATTGAGTTTAAATGTAGTAATTTGGGTTTTTTGCTGACTGCAAAAATTTATATAATCGTAACCGCCTGGCATTGGCCGAATAACACCTCTCCCATTTCTTCCGTGGATGTCGGAAGTAGCAACTATGGAAGTAGCTTTAGGGTCTCACCAAACCAGTCGACGCCTTTTCGGCAAAATGCGGGTAGAAAAAGCTTTATGTCAACGCAATAAGGGCGAACAAGACGTGAATTGGCTCGGCCATTCTCGGTCGAATGAGCCGAGCCGATTGACGTCTTGTTCGCCCTTATTGCGTTGACATAAAGCTTTTTCTACCCGCATTTTGCCGAAAAGGCGTCGACTGGTTTGGTGAGACCCTTAGGCGACTGGCTAGCAACGTGTCACTATTGTACCTCTTTCATCTTTAAACCTAACATTATACTGCATGTCTTGACTAAGTAACGATTCGTGTGCTCTGCCTACCCCGTTAGGGAATACAGGCGTGATGTATGTTTGTAAAAAATCTTTTTTTTGTCTATTCTTAATCAGTATTGATATTGTTCATTCGTTCATCTACATTGATAAATCGCAATTACATGACGTATTTCCACTTGAATAAGAGGAAAACGGCCCTATAAGAAAAACTTTGACCGTTCCGAACAAAACATCAATAATTTTCGAAGCGAACTTTTTCAAAGACCGAACGGCTCTTAACGGTCACGCCCGAAATTGCCGCGACAAAATTTATAGATGCCAACTAATAAAACCGGCCAAGTGCGAGTCGGGCTCGCGCACGAAGGGTTCCGTGCCAAAAAAAAATACAAAAAAAACGTTTTGTCTATTATTAGCCCCCCTTAATAATATTATAAATTTGTTTTTAGTATTTTTTGTTACAGCGGCAACAGAAATGCATAATTTTAATTGCCTAGCTCTTACGGTTCTTGAGATACGGCCTGGTGACAGACGGACAGACAGACACACAGATGAACAGCGAAGTCTCAGTAATACGGTCCCGTTTTCACCCTTTGGGTACGGAACTCTAAAAATTAAATGGCGCCAAATACCGCCGACCGAAAACTTTCAAGTTCTTAAAATTCAGCCATTCGCCGTGCGAGTTTTAAGTTAGCGCCATATTTCACCCGTAATGAAGAGCAACGAGCTCCTATTAGCAGTTGCTTTATTTATAAGCGCGGGTCCTAACGTTGCAGCCTTTGAGGCAAATTGATTCTCCGGGCAACGCGGGCTCGCCAAATATTTATGACAGTTTTTAGGGATCCGTGGGCTAGGAACGGATGAGCTTTTGTGGTCCCGTGGCTGAAGGGTGGTTGTGGGCTCCTATCAATTATACAGGCGTGACTGTATGTATGTATGAAAATTCTATTCAAACTTTTATATATATAAAATTGGTAAATATATACTTTGAACGATATATTAAATAGCTGAAACTATAATACATATTCTTGCATTAAAAAACTGTCACATTGGCTATTTTTCTTCACACAGCGATTTTTTTAAGTTTAAAATAACGAAACATTTTATTTCTCCGTTTCAATGTTTATATAGATACGTCTTATTTCCCGTGTGGTGCCGGGTTAGAATAGCACCTCCCCCTGTCTTCCCGTGGGTGTCGTAAGAGGCGACTCTGGGAAAGGGTTAGTGTATTGTGGGCGATGGGCTAGCAACCTGTCACTGCAATATCACGTTCAATCATCTGGTTACCCTGAAATTGCTAAACGTGGCACTGAATTTTTGAATTCATGTGCTCTGCCTACCCCTCTTGGGAATACAGGCGTGAGGATATGTATGTATGTATGTCTTATTTCCGTATGACGGCAGTATGGCATCTCTTTACAATTTGAAACTCGAAAGTACGTGGAATGATCACACAATGTATTTGATGACTCCATTTTAAACTTTTCTTTTAAGATTAACCAAGTATTATACTCGGCAAATTGGATGGCAATTTTTTTTTGTAGTATGCATAAGTTCGCGCATCGCGTTTTCCCGTCCAGTCTCCTTTTACATCGGCTTAACAAATAATGAGTTTAATTGAAGGGTTTTTTTTCAGGCTATCATTATTGTATACATCTTAACTTAAATCCTAAAATATGCTAACAGTGAAATGGTGATGGCTTTAACTATACAACGTTTCGTACGCTCTGCCTACCCCGTAGTAGGAGTACAGGCGCGATATACTAGATGTATGTATGATTTTTTTCTTCTCTAAAGTCGAGACAAGGTCGTCCGCTGGGGCACAGAATAGATAATAGGACCAGTCCGCGAGCGGGCCCGATTCGCGCTTGGCCGGATTTTTAGAGGAATTTAAAACTCTGCCCTCGGCGGGTAATTATTAAATGGCGGAGGGCATTCTGGGCAGCACTAATTAAATCATGTCTTAATGGCATCTCTGGGATGGCATTAAAAATTTAAGTACTACGTTTCGGGTTTCGGACAATGCTTTACACGCTCGCTCGTACTTTAATACATACAACATACAATCGCGCCTGTGTTCCCAAATGGGGTAGGCAGAGCCCACGAAACGTGACATAGAGAAAACCATGATTATGACTATATCACGCTTTGCAGCCACTTCGAGCATAGTTTTATGTTTGCAAAGATGAAAGAGGTAGAATAGTGGCAGGTTGCTAGCCCGTCGCCTAAAGCATATCTCTTACGACATCCACGGAAGATATGGAGATGTGTTGTTCTATCCCGACACCGCACGGACTCGTACTTTAATCACAAATAGCTTTATGTTTGTGTCTTCTAAATAGTACTTTGGTCCATTTCTCTTACTTTTATCGTGTCCTCCCGTTTAATTTTCGCAAACGGTCCGGCCCGAGACCCGCTGAATAAGATCTGCGCCGGAATTGGCACTTAGTTGTCGAGACGCGGCGAGCCGGTCCACTAACAATAGGAACTCCTGTCGAGCACGACTACATTTTAAGTCGCCCGGGACGAGATACCATGCCCTAACAAAGAACATCTCGTTTATTCGCCTCGACTCGTCCATATAGTCGCTTATTTTTCGAAGCAAAGCGTCATTTATTTACTCGTACCTATCCCTGATATTGTCGAATTTGACGTCCGATAAAACTCGTCGTTAAACAGATCAATACCAGGCAAGCAGGACATCTCAAGAGCCTTAAAGCGGCTCGCCCCCCCTTATTGGCAATTCTCATTCAAATACGCTCGACGGACGTAATCCGCGTGACATACTGGGCTATCTGTGCGTCCGTTTTTTCCTTATTCTGTCCCGCCCGGGGCCGGTCCATTTCTCTCTGTCGCGCTTATCCAACGATCTGACGGCAAACTGACGCTTCTTAGCCGTGTCTGCTTGCCTGGTGCGTTAATACTGAGGAAACGGGCTCCGCGGGAGTGATAAATTAAAGTTTTCCAGAAGAGAGCAACAACGCGAGCTCTGTAGATGGAGAATACAATTTATTTAGATAAAACAATGTGACACAATGGTTTTACTTTTATCTAAAGATTCTAAAGACTTCCGTCGGTAAATGTTGATCAAATATTATTGCTACTATGTTGTCGCTATTATAAACGAGTAACAACGGTTAAAAGATAAGATTACGACATTTAAATAAACGATAACAGCCACCGACGTTTATTCGGCACGTTCATTCATTACGTGTTCGACGTGACGTCGTAATAAATAACATAAAAATGCTACGAAATGTCCTCTGTCGTCACAAATTCTCCTTAAATATGTGTGACACGATAAACGTGAGCAAAATATCCTTTTTACATAAATTCCCGTCAGAACCGGAGAAGGGTGCCCGTTTCCGGGAGGCGGCCACTGTGTCACCCGTATTGATAGCATCCGATACCTGAGAGCATTGTTGTGTTGCTGCCGCGGAATACTCGCCTTCTTGATATTTTATTCTCTGATTTCCGAAGAATATAACTCAGGGTTTATTACGTGTCCCGCGGAAATCGTGTCGACATCTATTCTGGGGAACATCGTGTGCGGAGGTGGAGTCGTAGGGCGCACTTACGGTACAAATTTCTTTTTGCAACTCCTTTAGGACTGAAATGTCCAGCCAATGTCATTGTCACAATACAATTAGGTGCTTTGAACTATTTAAAATACTGTGCCATAACTGCACTGAAAATGTATTGGATCAATCATTTCAGTCAGTCACCAATTTTCCGAAGACAAGTTATCCTCGATGGAACAGTAGCTCGCAGTTCTCGTTCCTCCCAACTTTAAGCACTCCAGTTTTCGTTTTTCCTGTTATATTTTCCTCATCCTTAAAGCTAGTGATTTATATTGCGGATAGCAGAAAGTCGAACTCACCTGCCCTATAGCCCTGCACATATAGAGCAGTCCAGGTTACCGCGAGGTCATCCATAAATAAGACGCCTCAAGAAGGTTTAAGAGCGGACGGACTCCACTTAATAGATGCTATCGTATTCGTTTATTTTGCCGAATGCCGAACGTAAACTGAATGATGGATGCTTGCCAGAAAATTGTGTCGTCAATTTTTAATGGTTCCAGTAATGTTATGGATAGAATTATTAGTCTTAGAGACGTATTGGAATCTTTCAATAAACCATAAACGCTGGTAGAGCTTGATGATTTATATCATCTTTTATATTTGTGTAAAATAAAGTGCGTTTATTTGTAACACGGTAAAAGCCTTCAAACAGCTGATTTATACTATATCCAATCCAGGTACTTTACTCATCAGAGAGAGTACACACTCAATCAAAATGACAACCCTTGGATCCTAATCAGTGGACCACATCCCTCACCATCGGCGTCGATAAACCAGAATAAACTCTCAAATTGATCTCATCCAATTGACAAGAGCTCATTACTCGGGAGCACATAGTTACACGAGCTCCATTGGAAAATGTAAAAGATTGGAAAAGTCCGTAAAAGCTTCGTATGTAGATTTTATTGATACGTATCTCGAGACGGGGGCCCTGCTTCCCTAACCTAAGATAAGTCTCTGGCGCCTCTTTGCAACGTTTTCGCGTCAAACCTACGCTTTTCGGGTTCCGTACCCGAAGGGTGCCGAACGGGAGTCTATTACTGAGACTCCGCTATTTTTCTGTTGCGATTAACTTGTTTTTTTACCGATTGCGTACTTTGACTGCTGTAACGACAAACGTTCAAAATAAAATAAAGTTTAACTTGAAAATGAAAACAGTCAAATGAGAAACTTGCTTTTTACACAATTTTTACCTACAATAGGGTTTTTGAACATTTTTGAAATATACTTTTAATAAAATTCTTCATTATGTAATAAACACGATAATATTATATTAGAATTTCCGGATTATTGTCTGTATTAACAAAGAAAATAAATATTAAAGTTCAAATTCTCAAACTCACGTCAAAAACGCTGTTTGACGTCACATGCAAGTAAACAAAGACACCACACAAAGAAGCTGTCAAAATTGTCATGTCAAATTATCAATGTCCACTTTGACCACAGATACCTTTCATGGTATGTGACGTCATCAATCAATCGCAAGCGTTTCGGTCACAGATACATTATTAACGAATATTAGAAATTAATAGACCAAAATACTCTAAAAATGCATAATATTTTGAACAAAAGAAAGTGAAATATGTTTAATTTTCCTATAATCTGTTAGGATGGCCACAAATTATAGTTTATTTTTACTGTTGTCAAAGACCCTATTATGTCATGCCCGTATTCCCCCATAAGGTACGCAGATGACACAAAACGTCCCATACACAAAACCATGACTGTTTTAGCCATTTTATTTGATTGATTTTTAGCTTAGGAGGTGACAGGTTGCCAGCCTTATACATTTGACCGCTTTGCTTAAAATTTTCATGGATTCGGTAGGACTATTGCTGACACAATGAAATACTAGAAGTAAGTTAAAAATTAATATTAGAAGAAATCGTCAACGTCGTACAAGACTCGTGTTTGGCCGACAACCTTTCACATAAGAATCCGACTCGCACTTTCCCGGTTTTTGCGCGTCTCGGACGAACCGATCGAGTGCTCGGAGTAAACGAATGTACGGCACTCGGTATTGTGAATGACAATGATACTGCGATCATTATACTAATGGGTATTGTCGGACGAGTATGCGTGGGGGATGAAACGGGGCGCCTGTTTTTGTTGAGGATTTCCCACGTCAAGGGGCTGGTGATGAGTGCTTATCGGAATCCTGTGTTCTAAATATATTATCGTGCATTGAAGTGCCCAGAACATTGTCTTTGCTATGTCTTTGGATGTTAAAATCTATTCCGATCTAACTGTATCTTTGGCATGTCCATGTCTCTGAATGGCAGGGCTATGGCAGGGCTCGAGTTGTAATTCCCACGCAGTTTCGCACACAAACTTAAATCTCTTCGGAGCTGTGTGCTGATTTAGGAACTTGTAGTTATGTTATTTCTTAAACAAATTCTGGTGTAGGTGAGAGTCTGAGTTTAAAGTCACTACAGAGCCTTACCTGCTTTATTACGTTCTCAGTTTATTTTACGACTTTTTTTTTCTGCAGGCGGTGGTCCTGCCCCCGCTGGCGCGGTGGCCCCACGAGAACGGGTTCACGTTCACCACGTGGTTCCGGCTCGACCCCATCAACTCCGTCAACATCGAGCGGGAGAAGCCTTATTTATACTGGTAACGGTTTATGATATCCTGGTACACCTGGCGTTAATTTGGACCTACTTTGTTCTGTCCAGGCTGTCTGACTTTTCGCGTGACGTCACATGACGCGTGACGCGCGACGCGATGACAATATCGCCTTCATAATGACAGAAAATCTACGATGTTGATGAAATGATGAATGACAATCCATTTCGCCTGTCATATTAAGCTTGCAGGGCAAATAGGGTATTAGAACAACGAATGAAAATTAGAATGACTTACCTACTACAATTTTAATTATACCATCTCGAAAATGACGAAAACGCGTGCCAAAGTAACTTGACAAAGTGTTTCTGAAACCAAACAACAAAATAATAGCAACAATCCGCTTTGTAGCCAATTAGTGCTAAAAGCCGTTTTGTGTTGGCGCAAATCGGCGCGCTTCGGCCGCGGTCGGGGCTCGCCGCGGCTGCCAACTTTTCATTAGATTTGAGTGAAGCTCGCACATTCAAGTGTATTCTGTGTGGTTTATGTTTCCCTGGTAACTTGGCGTAATATCGGTTACTGATTTAGTACGATAAGGTTTTAGATACAATTGTTTCATTAGCTTTTTATGAGTAGCTACGAGTAGGTACATTGATCCTGTGTCATATCGAACACACACACATCATCGACATAATGGATGTAAAATTATCTTTATGTGTTTGTTTAACACGAAATAGTTGAAATCTCCCACCAGCAGCACTATTTAGTTGTTTTACGCACCAAAAATCTACCTTGTTTTTAATTTGACAGTTGAAATCAGACATCGCTCTGAAATTGAAACATTTCAAAGCGAACTGACACTGAAGAAACTGTCAAATTAAAAACTATGCAGATTTTTGGTGCGTTAGACAATAGTGCTGCTGATTTATAAAACCACAAATCGTTATGAAACCTTTGAACATGAAACTGCAGTGGGACTCACTCATACTGAAATTTCTGAATACCGTTAGGCTAGCCATACCCCTGTAAGTTTTACTTACGTAAGTAGGGATAGGGACACAGCTATTTACTTAAAAGAGAGGGGAGTATTGCTATCTGATTGTAACTTATATCTGTGTCCCTACTTATCCGAACATTTGGTCGTAAACCTCTGTGCCACAAAATATACCGTCTATGTCTTCTGCAGCTTCAAGACGAGTAAAGGCGTCGGGTACACGGCGCACTTTGTCGGCAACTGCCTGGTGCTGACCTCGATGAAGGTCCGGGGGAAGGGGTTCCAGCACTGCGTCAAGTACGAGTTCCAGCCCAGGAGGTGAGAGAGCCACTGCTTATATTGTTATATACTCCTAGTAGGAGGTATCACTCCGGCGAAGGCCTCTGAAGGTTTTTGGCTACTTCTATGAGATATTTCAAAATTTATAAGTTATCATAGCCCTACTTTTTTAAACAAATCGTTGGGGTTGTCATATTTCCATTTTTTCGCCATTGAACGGGAATTTAATCAAAACTACAGTAGTCACAAAGAAAGAGCGATAGACTATTGTATGCAAGATTTCTTTAGTTTATAAATCCGAAATGCGTATGCGTAAACAACACGCGAACTAGTTGAGTGAAGTGAAAGGCGGCGCGCGCGCAACTCGCCTTGAATTACCTCCTTGATATCGAGAAATTCGTTACAGATAACACCGGGGGCGTAGCTCAGATGGTAGAGCGCTCGCTTAGCATGTGAGAGGTACCGGGATCGATACCCGGCGCCTCCAAACGGTATTTTTTTTTACCCTTAATGTAGTAACACAAAAAAAAACTTGGTCTTTGAATTTAGAATTTCATAAACTGCTATCATCGACGCATCAAAAACGTAGTTTTTTTTATTTTATTTTCTGTTTATGGCAAAATCTTAAATTAATATTTTAATACAAAGAGAAACGTGTGTTTAAGACACGGAATAAAATTATTCTTAGGTCAATTATATATTATTAGAAATCAGCGTAGGCACCAGAGTTTCGTAAAAGGAGTTCGATGATATACACCCTTCCTTATTTCAATTACTTCTTTTTTCACTTACTCACTAACTTTTGATTGGTAGCGCATAGTTTGCGATCGGCCGGTCGAGTGGGCTTTCGGCGGATAACTTTTTCCCTTCCGTTTCTGAATTGGACCGATTGTTTAACAACTCTACTGAGACTTTCTGAGAAAAATAACTCCGTTTCTTTATATTTAACTTGCAGAAACTAGATACTGTCTGTTTAATTGTCTCAACTTGATTCGACATTGATTGTTTTGTGATAGTGTTTGTATGAATTGATTTTGGTTATATCTCTATGTAGTGAGGCCTCAATAATTTGGTAATATGTACTCGTCTTATTTGTTCTCTATTTAATTATGTTACGACACAATCTTAAGATAAGAGGTATGACAATGATAAAAACTAATAAAATAATCCTTCCACCTCCCACTGCAGCGGTCCAAAAGATATTAAACAGTCTAATATTATTGTTATTTTGTTGAAAGGAGATAAATTAATAGTTGAAGACTGACATATTTGGATTAACATACCTATGAGCGTCCTCTCAGTATGAAATTACTTCCCCGCGCTGACTTCACCACTCTAACTAGTTTCCTTCAACAAATGTAAGCTGGCAATGTATGTGTAGTTTACTCATCAATGACAAGCTGTGCCCGCGACTCCGTCCGCGTGGAATAGTGACTAATTTTCCCCGTTTTTTCTACATTTTCCATCGTTTCTTCGGTCCTATTGGTCGCAGCGTGATGTTATATAGCCAAAAGCCTTTCTCGATAAATGGTCTATCCAAACCCAAAAATAATTTTTCAATTCGAACCAGTAGTTCCTGAGATTAGCGCGTTCAAACAACCAAACAAACAAACTCTTCCGCTTTATAATGTTATAGTATAGATTTACTAACCAGTTGGCTCACCACGACAACTTCCAGCTCCATAACCATTTTGCTTTACCGGTGTTTGTTTCTTCGCAGATGGTACGCCATCGCCGTGGTGTACATCTACAACCGATGGACGAAGAGTGAGATCAAGTGCCTCGTGAACGGCCAGCTCGCCTCCAGCACCGAGATGGCCTGGTTCGTCTCCACCAACGACGTGAGTACCACCTTTTTACATACATACATACATTACCGTTGCCTTATTCCCTGCGGGTAGGCAGAGACTACAGAGCGCCATTCGCTCCTATTCTGACATAGGTACTTTTCTCGCTTCACTCACATTCATCATTCTCGTCATACACGCTCGACGGTATCGGGTACTCCTAATTTGGTCTCTCTTTAGTACGTCGCCGATCTGGCCCCTTTTTTTATGAGTTTAAAATGCGGCTTGACGTAGCACGGGAGGGACCCTCCCACAGAAGGTTGGCATACCCTCTTAAAACCACATGAACTCCATCATGGCCATTTGCGTGGACGGTCTCGCAACTTGGCCATGTCTGGTGCACCCACTGACACCCAAGTACTATATAGGTATAGGACTTCAACACTTCAAGCTAATTGTATCCCCACGCTGCTTTGGCATAATTTCAAAATTGAGTGCCCGGCACGGTGACAGGTTTCAGGGGCCGGAACGGCTCGGCTTTGTTGCTGCTAAGTGACCAGGCATGCATAAACTGGGAGTAGTTAAAGCGCCACCAGGGAAGGCCGGCGCACTGACATATTGGACGCAGACAACGGGCGGAAGGCCGTGAATTTGTTATAAGGCGGTCGGGTAAAGCGAGCCAATCTCCCCGTCAGTCCTCTGCGGCTATGAAGATTAATTTTCGGGCTCCACTCGGACGCTGTATGCAGAATAGATTTTATCATGTGTGAATAGTACATTATTCAACGCGAGCTCTGGATTGCAGTCTGGCTTTTGTTCGAAACCGCAGCGGTTACCTGAAGTAGATAAATCGTGTTGTCAGACCATTTTTAAAGTTGAGTGGAAGTTGTAATTTTAAAAGTTGGTTCTTTCTTTGTTGGAAGCGCGGAGACTTAAAAATCGAATGAACTTTACTATTCGTGTAACTGGTCTTCGTATTACACTGTGGCGCTGCTGCCAAATTTTGAAGCTACTTTCTTATTGTCTGTTGCTAAAGTGAACGTAGAAACGAATTTGAAAGTTGGTATTTTCAATTTGAATGCAAACGTTACTTTGCTCACTATTTCTACATTTCTACTATTCGTTAATTGAATGTAGGTACTAACGTATAGATAAAAAGTTTAGGTAGGTACGTTTATTGTGAACACAACAACGTTCAGAAACACGTACGACAGTTATCGTTCGTGAGGTCGTTCGTAAATAATTCAGTAATCTGTCGCAGGCGACCTGAAGACTTCTCGTCACGTACGTCTCGTTACAGGCAATTTATTACGAGTAATGCCATGCAAATGCCGCTGTGGTACCAGGGCGTTATGATAATGCAGGAGGTGAATAGCTGGGGGTTGAATTGAAAACGCTCAATAGGATCAAAGATCAGAAATTAAAAGGCCAAAAAAAACTTTGTATTGTGGCCTCCGTCCGTCCATCGCGTACGCTTTTCTGTTAGTTTTCGTCCCTTGCTCCTTGGAGATAACCATGGTCAGATAACTGGTTATCTGTGGAGAATTTTTTTCCTTAGAGATAATTAGTTATCTCTGAGGATTTTAATTTCCTCGCAGATAACTGCTTTCTTTTAATAGTTATCTGTAAGGAAAATCGATTCCTCGGAGATAGCTAGTTATCTCTGAGGATTTTAATTTCCTCGCAGATAACTGCTTTCTTTTAATAGTTATCTGTAAAGAAAATCGATTCCTCGAAGATAACTAGTTATCTCCAAGGATTTAATTTTCCTCGCAGATAACTGGTTTTTTTAATAGTTATCTGTAAGGAAAACCGATTCCTCGGAGATAACTAGTTATCTCCAAGGATTTAATTTTCCTCGCAGATAACTGTTTTTTATATAGTTATCTGCGAGGCCAACTACCCAACTAAGTATATTTTTTATACTTTATAAATATAAACAAAATATCATGTGACACCTATTGAGCTAGTCCCAAACTAGGCTAAGCCAGTATGTAGTACTATGTGTACCAGGGATGTTGCGAATATTCGCATCCGCATCCGCATATGCGGAACACCCGTATCAATTTGGGCATCCGCATCCGCATAAATTCGATGCGGAGTTTATGCGGATGCGGGTGTGTGGCATGTCGCGACAAGTAAGAAAGTGGCGGGCTAGGCGAGTGGCGCGTGTCGAGTGTCGACCAACAGGCAAGCAGTAATTTGATTTCGTACTTCGGTAAATCGGTGACGGTGACGCGTTTCGCTATTATTTTTTACTCTACCAAACCAATAATTGAGTCTTTAGGGTTACGCGCCCAAAGGCCCGGCGCAGACGACAGACTATCCGTGACGGAATTTTTATATGAAAATATAACCTATGGAATTATGTGCAGTAACGCACATAACTCGCAAAAAGTCCGGAGCACAATGCATACAATCCTAGCAGACTTTTTGTGCGCCGCAGATTCGATCGCACAAAAAGTCTGTCATCTGCGCTGCATCAAAAGGTGAAAACGGGACCCTATTACTGAGACTTCGCTGTGCTGTGCTGTGCCCGTCTATATTACCAGGCTGTATCTCAAGCACCGTAAGACTAGGCAATTGACATTTTCAGAGATGATGTATTTCTGTTGCCGCTATAACAACAAATACTATAATCAAAACAGTAATCATAATTAAGGTGGGCTCCCATAGAAAAAAACCTGTTTGTTTTGCAGTTTTTGGTACGGAACCCTTCGTGCGCGAGTCCGACTCGCACTCGGCCGTTTTTTGTAGAGATCCTGTGGGATCATGTGGGCCTCTATACATCCGCATTCGCATCCGCGGATGTGAAAATAATTGCATCCGCAACATCCCTTGTGTACTAAACAACGGATGGGCATTTCTTCGAGCGTTTCAACCGTCTCATTCATTCATTGTGGGAGTACGTACAATGTTTGGGTGTACGGAAATTTTGTTCCGGAGAATTGAACGGATAACTGATCGTAACATTTGTACGCGAAGCAAATTCCGTCCACACTATCGGTACAAACTCCCGGCTCTGACACGGTGAAAAAATATGCCCACACGCGTATTAAAAAAAAACCGGACAAGACCGTGTCGGGCACGCACATGAAAGTGTTCCGTAGCTAGCTAAATTTCATTTTGCGGTTGACTCCATACATTTTGTTCGGACGACTAACGTTGGTCGAGTTGTATAAAAATAACTATTCATGATACCGAGTCCGCTATAATTTTCATTGAAAGTACTTACTTTGAGGTTTATACCATATTTTTTTCAGAATTATTTTAGTAATATTTCAAAAGTTACGGTGGGGAGACATCTCAAATTTCAACATTCTTTTAGATTATCTCAAGACTAGGGAGTCTGATCTACATAGTCTCAAACCATGTTTTATTGCATTTTTAAAGACCTTTTCAACGATACCCCACACGTTGGGGTTAGTTCGATTTAATTTTTTAAATTTACTTTTCGTTGTATAAGAATCATTTTTTCATAATTTTAAAAACCAACTTTTGGAATATCATCTATCTCTCCACCAATTTTCGTGACAATTGGTTCAGTAGCGGCGGAGTGCGAGCCCGGACGGACGGACATGACGAAACCATAAGGGTTCCTTGTGGACTACGGAACCCTAAAAAAATTGTAAAGAAGATTATTCATTTAATTAAATTTTGTTTTAATTTAAGTTTTGAAACAAGCTCGAAATAAATAAGTTTAACGAGTTACGTTTGTGTTTAAATTTAAATATAAAAAGCTTTAAAAAATACTAGGTTGGCCAGTGAGCCTCGCAGATAACTGTTTTTTTAAATAGCTATCTGCGAGGTAAATTAAATCCTTGGAGATAACTAGTTATCTCCGAGGAATCGGTTTTCCTTACAGATAACTATAAAAAAAACCAGTTATCTGCGAGGAAAATTAAATCCTTGGAGATAACTAGTTATCTCCGAGGAATCGATTTTCTTTACAGATAACTATTAAAAGAAAGCAGTTATCTGCGAGGAAATTAAAATCCTCAGAGATAACTAGCTATCTCCGAGGAATCGATTTTCCTTACAGATAACTATTAAAAGAAAGCAGTTATCTGCGAGGAAATTAAAATCCTCAGAGATAACTAATTATCTCTGAGGAAAAAAATTCTCCACAGATAACCAGTTATCTGACCATGGTTATCTCCAAGGAGCAAGGGGTTTTGCGGTTACTTACTCACACATCTAAACATATGTCACTGATAATGACAGGCGCTACCATCATTCCAGAATGTTCTTTTCGCCGATTTTCTAAACTCATGGCTGCGGAGCATTTTAACGCTCAGTTAGAAATAATTTTGTGTCCCCAGTGGACTGAAGCCACCGCCTTTGCGTCGGAGCCCTCTGTCCACCTGGTATAATTTAGTTTTCACGCAACGCTTGCCCTCTGTGCCCTGTAGCTCTCAAATTATTCAAAGAAAATTCTTGGAGGCGGGAAGCCATTGGAGTCGAGCCTCGCTCGGTCTAGCTTCGGTAATTATCTTTAAACTTACGGACTATAGTCGTGTTGAGTGCACAAAAATATTTTGTATATTCTACTAATTTTAAATAAAACAATATCGCTCTGATAATTAATTGACTAATAGTAATCGGCTATTAAATTGATAAAAATAATTTGAATTTAACTAGCGCAATAATTTGCTAACGTGAGATGAGTTGTTTTTTTGTTATTAATGACAAAGGAATATATGTAGGTCCATGCAGCCTTGGCTGTCGTATATAAGATCGAGACCACGTCTGTTGTTATTAAAATATTGAAAAAATAATGCTATTGTTTATTTTTTTGTGTATTCAATCTGAATTGGATATAATATGGCGTGAATAGTAATAATATCACGTCGGGTATTATATATTTAAATATTATATTATAATTATATATTTTAGGAATAAAACTTTGATCTCTCGAAGCTTTTTCTTAAATTAATTCGTAGCATCTTTCATTCGAACATACCTCGGAATGAAATGAGGTTGCTCGCCTCAAAACTATATCGGTCCTCGCTACTTGCTCGGCAGTCTAACAGGATTCGACGGGCTACTCCTTGCTTCCCGACCTCTGTAGTGTTTTATTATTTATCACACCTGTTATATTCTATGCTACAAATACTGATACGTATTCGTGTCGTTCAGATAGAGCTCCACGCTGCGCCGCGTAAATATTCAAATTCACGGCTTTTTCCCATAGAGGTAGACAGAGACTACTTTGTTCCCATAGAGTATAGAACCTATAGAGAAACAATGTTCGCAACCCCGGTCCGCAAATAGTTTGTTGATTTCAACATAGTAAACGACACCGTCACTGTCACAGAAACTGTACAGAGCCAATAACCGTAGAGAAAAAGGCACTAGCGTTACGCGCGATCTTGGTCCGGCCAATAAGAGCACAGCGATCACTTCAATTGTTTTGCGGAATAATTTCCGAACAACCAAGATGACATTAGTACTCTATAGGTTCTATCCTCAATGTTTGTTCCCCTTGCTACGATCCTGACATATCTCTTGCTTCATCCCATTCATTAATCTCTTCATAAATGCTTGTCGGCTTCGGTTACTCTTGACCAGACCTTTTTCTAATACATCCCCAAGTTGACCACGAAAAATCCGTCTAGGCCTTACCCTCCCAACACACCCATCACCATTTCCCATATAAATCTGTTTGGTAAATCTTTCATCCATCCTTTTATCACCAAATGAACTAAGCATACTTTCTCTATCCTAGTCATTATTATGCTTTTATCCGTGTCAATTTGTGTTAGTAAATATCATTATTTATTTCTTACTTGTGCTAGCTCGTTCCCTTATCGCACTATTTATTTCAATAACACAACTTCCATGTCTCTTAAGGACATCACTTCTACAGAATTTATTCTACTTTTATGGTAAAATAGGTCTGGTGGAATCTTAGTTTGTATTTTGTGAACACGGCGCCACAATGGCACCTTCCATGCCCATCGCTCATCCCGCGTCGCGGGGCATTAGCGCTCGTGACGTATCGGTAACAGATACGTTTCGGACGAGCCGCTGTGCGACCCTCTCGCGCCTCCTGACCTCCTGGTAGACGGGGGACGAAGTAGCGATAAATGACAGCATTGTACTAGGGATTCAGCCGAAATAGGAGTCTGTTTAAAATAGTTTGACTGATTGGAAAGGGAATCATGACGAAAAAGACGTGGTTGTAAAATTGTTAGTCTTCCTTGACTATGTGATTGTATACTAAGAAATGGAATGTTGTGTTTTCTGTAGAATTCATGTAGCTATTCTATCTGGTCCTTTTGGGAATAAAGGCATGAATTTTACGTATATATGTAATGAAATTAGCCTCTGTATCGCCTATAGCCTATAGCTTCATATATTGAATCTAGAGCTTATTCAAGGCTTGAGTGAATAATTTGTATTCGTCACTGAAGACGGCTTATCTCTGCCCTCGTCTAGACGTACTGGTATGTTTTTCCGTCTTAACAAAAAAGAGATGTACTTAGACAAAAATATTGCTGGTTTCATGTAAACGGAAACATGAGCATGAGCATGTTTTCCTACGTTAATTACGAATCTCTTAACTCATGTGTGAAAACATACACGTTGTAGGTATATGAATTCGTTAGTTTAATGTAAACGTCACTACCTAACAGCACGTATCGCGTACGATAATGAATATTCACTACGGCGTGCCCGTCATGCCCGTGCATAACGTACAGTGAGTACCTCTTTCCTCCGCTGAGCTCCTAGTGCTCCAAAATCTTTAACAACACTATCTAACAGTTAAATATATTCGACGGTTACTATCTGACAGTTAAAAATATTCTACGGTTAACTTAAACTTCAAATTAAAATTCAGTTTGACTCGTATCTCAGGGAAACATAAAGGCTACGATAGTTTTTTTGTCGTCCTCAATTCCCGGAATTTCATAAACTTCCGATTTATCCGTTCAATTTCAAACGAATGATATTTTCCCTTTATCCTTTAGTTTCTTCGGTTCGAATCATGAATCCTTTATGAGAAAATAACATCCTTTTCCAGACGTTCGATCCGATGCGATTACTCCTGGTAACCGTTATTTCCTTTTCGATCCCGACCATGAATAAGGTTCAAAGAAGGACTCAGAAAGGAAAACAAAGACATAACTCCTGCGCGTCTTGTATTCCCGGTATTCTCGTGTGATTGTACTAGGCGTTAGATTTTAAGAACATTTTGCATGACGTCAATATTGTGTACGGTCTTGGCGTGTAAAACGAATAAAGCTCGCATTTTTTGCACCAGCCTCTTTGATGTCATTTTTCTTTCGCGGACAAAGGACCAAATTAGTAGGTCCCAAATAATTCACAGCGCGGGTAAGAACCTAATTTAATTGCGTCGCCTAAATTATTATTACTCGGTGTTATAAACTGCCGGTGTTTGTTGTGTCATTTTTAATTTTTAGTACTTCGTTTAACTAAATCATACAATGTCAACGCAAATCCTAAATTGCAGAACGTAGAGACCTGAACTACAGGAAAACTTATGTCAGTCTTTAGTAGTACAGTTATCGTTTTTTTTTGTTAAATAACCATTAGTTATCGTTTTATTATAAATGGAAATGCATCAATACGTACTGTTTGATTTTTTATGTTATTAAAAAAAAACAACAATGAAAATGTACCTACTCGTTACTGTTATCTACCCGTTCACATCAATAAGGGACTCATCTGCCATTCATTTAATGAAAGCTAATGAAACGGCTTGGCTTTAAGCTCTCGAGATCTCCTTTACAGCTCTGTCGCCCTGGTTACCAAGTGCCGACTTTCGACTCGATAGGCCTATCGTTAAACGTTCTCACGTGTCGCTAACGTTCCCCTTTAAGACTAAACAGTGGAGTATTTTAGCCGTAAATAGGAATTTACATGCCATTACTGTGTAACGAATTGAGAACAAAACGGCTTGTGTGGAGCGCCTGCCGACGGCGCAGGCTGGAGGCGAGAGCGGCCCAAGCTTTACCGAGAATGCATGGCATAGCATCTGAATTTCGCTGTTTCTCCCAGCCATTGAAAGTTTTTTTCTCTCTTTAGGACTTGATCGTGGGCTGAGCTATTTCGAAATTTATTAACTTGAGTAAATTTTGTTTCGATTATTTACGGTTTCTTTTTTGTACTTTTTACAAGCCATCTCTACCTAATTTATCAACATCACTTGTTTTACCAAAGTATTTTAAAAAGTCTTCAATTGAAACTTTGAAACCTTACCAACACCTAACAATTTACTGTTTTCTGTAACTGTTTCGACATCGAGTGTCCAAACTTTTTTGTACCTATTCTTAAGATTTACTTGTAACCTTTTTCGTCATTTTAAATATTGATTTTGGTACTTCCGTTAAAAATATTATGTTCATCCCACCTACTCTTTTCCTTTGCAAGACAAGGAGTAGGCGAGGCTCTATCCTTATGTACTTGGTCAATGTTTCTGGAACCTGGACAAAGCGTTTGCTTCTTAAGTTCAAGTTCAAGTTCAAGTTCATTTATTCCATATAACAATAAACAAATCGTGTAGGAAATAGAACAATAATAATAATACAACATTTACAAACTCATAAGAACATTTCGTATTAATTAGAAATAAAATCATTAACACTATAAAAACATTTCTCCAGCAAGAATTGCCTAAGTCGCTGCTTAAAAACTTTGCCATCACTAATATCCTTTAAGTAACTCGGCAAACTGTTGTACAGCCTGACTGCTTGGTGCCGCACACTATGCTGCACCACGGTTAACTTAGGCACAATCGACCTAACTAAATCTTTTCGGCGGGTGGTTTGCCTGAATGCTCTTTGTACATTAGACTCGTATTTGTCGGGATGATTGACCACATCAGTCAGGACCACCAGAACGTAGAGACATGGTACCGTCAGGATGTTCAGTCTTATGAAGTATTCTCTACAAGACTGCCATGACGGTATGCGCACTATCGTTCTGATAGCTCTTTTCTGTACAGTGAAAGCTTTTTTTAAATTGTACGCATAACTCTGTCCCCAAAACATAATGCTATAACGGAACCTTGACTCTATAAGGGCATAGTAAACACTAATTAGTTGTTTTGTGGTGACTTCATCGCGTAAACTTCTTAGCGCATAACAAGCCGAACTTATATTTGCCTCCAATGCCTTAAGTTCCTCCTTCCAGTTCAAGTCGCAGTCTATCTTTACACCAAGGAATTTAACTGTATTTACCAAATTAATTTTAACAGAATTTAATGTAACGTGTAAAGTGTCTTTATTTTTCGAAGTAGTTTTAAACAGAATTACTTGTGTTTTGTTTAAATTTAATTTCAATTGGTTTATCAGAAACCATTTCTGAAAGTTACTTAACACCATATTTACTTTACTATTGAGTTCTTCTATATTATTTGAGGAGATAACTGCGTTTGTGTCATCTGCAAAAATTACTACTCCGACGTCACTAATCGTAAAGAGTATTGGACCCAAAATTGAACCCTGTGGTACACCTTTATCAACATTTACTAACTTAGATCTATAATTTATTTGGCAGCCATCTTCAATAGATTTCAGCTCAACTATTTGTTTTCTGCTTTCTAGGTACGATTTTAAAAGCTGTAAAACTTTACCTCTTATTCCATAACTACTTAATTTGTTCAAAAGTATGTCATGGTGAACTGTATCAAAGGCAGACGTAAGATCCAAAAATAGTCCAGCTACTTTCCGTTTATTATTTAAATTTACCAATACATCATCAGTCAATTTATTGATTGCATCTCTAGTACTTTTGTGCATTTGATATCCATATTGTCTTTCATTAATAATTTTGTAAGTTGTTAGATGTTTAACTAGCCGCGATTTAATCAGTTTCTCGAAAATTTTTGATATGACAGACAAAAGAGATATTTGCCTGTAATTATTCGGGTCGCTTTTTGTGCCTTTCTTGTAGATTGGTGTTATCTTAGCTAACTTAAGCTGTTCTGGGAAAACACCTTCTTCATAGCAATTATTGAAAAGTATTGAAAAAGGCACAGCCAAAATGTCAATATTATCGTTTATTATTGCAACTGGGATTTCATCTACTCCTGTTGATTTCTTTGTCTCCATTTTTTTCACTATAGTATGGATATCTAATGGCGAAACGTATTCCCATCGCATATCGCCAGGAACAGTAGTGACATTTTCTTCTAACACCCGTTTGACCTCATTAATGTCAATATCCGACCTAGAACTATTATCTGTAAAAGTAGACGAAAATATTTCAACGATTTCTGCTGTATTATCTATTAATTTATTATCAATTTTTAAAACTATTTTTTCTCGCTCCACTGAGGCTTTTTTATTTCTATGTTTATTGACAACATTCCAAATGGCTTTGTTAGAATTTATCGATCCCTCAATAGCAGACTGGACCGCCAATTTCTTGGCAAGTATAATCAACTTCCTGTAAAGTCTGATATATCTTTCTTTATATGCAATTACAGTTTCATGATTTATAACTGAGTTGGAATTTACCAAAACACGCTTCATTTTACTTGATACCTTTAGACCCTGTGTGATCCAATTATTATTTTTTCCCCGATTCTGCCTCACTCGAACATTTTTAACAGGAAAACAACGTTTATAAATTTCATAAAATTTTCTCAAGAAACCATTAACTTTCGTAGTACGAGTTTCTAGGCGTAAATCTGTGTTCTCTGAATAATCCAATCTGCCTGTTCAGTCTAGGTTCAATAGGCTTTCTAGGTAGATGAAGTGGGTCTACATCAAATCACATCTTTCTTTGTCACTGTATATACTCTTTATCACTCGCAATGTGGTTAAAAATACTTAAGCATTTTATTATAAAAAGGAGTTGTCGCTTCAGCTCGTGAGCGGGCCAGCGGGCCGCTCGGTAACGCAGTCATCTTTATGAAAACTCGTCGGGCCGCTTATCGGTAACGCGCGCGGAGATTCCCTCAATTCCCCCGCTCTAACGTTTATTACATTTAACATATTTCACGCTTTTAAGCACAACAATATCACGAAAGAATCCCCCTCGCGTTCTCTGTATGTACATCAGATTACGTTCATCATATTCCGCTGGTAATTCTCCGAGCGCTCATTATGTTTTTCTCATCTGCCGAACAGAATCCTGCCGTTTTATTGGCTTCTAAATATCTCCTGATCTCCTGGTTACCTCGTAGTTATTTATATTTAATCCGGCACCTCTCGGGACGTCGGCCACTCCGGTTTAATTACAGATTTTTCGGGTCGGATTTATACAGAGGCTTTACACAAAATTACTTTTTATTTTTCTTATAAATGAGCAACCTATGGCCCGGATTTGGGCAGGGTTTTTATAGGGAATTCTTAAGCTCCCCCGTTCGATCGCTCCTTGTACTTTGGAATGAATTAAAGAGGATTATGTTGTTTGTTGGTTTAGCCGATCGCTGGGATGGGAGCCGGCCGGAATGCTTTGCATAGAAACCTCTTGGTCCTGCTTATGAATTTACTGGGAATCCGACGATAAACGATTTTTAAGCTCTTCTGGATGCCATTTGAAATATGCGGTTTCGCGAGCCAATCTCAATCTCGAGCGTAAATGCGCTTATGCCACTTTTACACACACACGGTTTCTTCAATACTTATCTTATGGTTTGTTGGCAGCCATTCGACAAATGCTACATCGGTGCGACGGCGGAGTTGGACGAAGAGCGAGTGTTCTGTGGACAAATGGCGGCTATCTACTTGTTTGGCGAAGCTCTGACCACGCACCAGATCTGCGCGATGCACCGACTGGGACCAGGGTATAAGGTGAGCCCAGGAGTTTACCTACTGAACTAAACTTATGACTACATGGCCAGTTGGAATGCTGGATATCAAGCACGTTAGACTATCTTTCTTTATTTAGAATTAAAAATCCATTTCAAACGTTTCCACGTGATGTGGTTTTGTTTTGGTACAATTTATGGAATGCATACTCTAAATTTTATTTCGATATTATCGTGAATAATCTAAAATGCAAATTTTGGAATACATTTAGTGATATACAGATAATACTTCTTGACTTTTAAAGTTACCTCCAGTGGATCCACTACTTCAAATCATCCGAACTTGAACCGTAGTATTTTCTTAGAATATGCAATTGGAAACTGTTTGAAGTTGTCATCAAATGTATTGAGACTAACTTTGCTCTAGTAAAGGACTGGGGCTGAACATCTAATTATTGACTTTGTCCCATGTCCAGATCTAAATGATAAGTTCTATCTGCTATTCACCAATAATGAATTGATGTGTTTTGTCCAACGCTAACCAATGGATAGAGTCAATTCCGTTTCGACAACGAATGCAACATCAGCTTGCCGGAGAACCACAAAAGGGTGAGCGAGACAGCTGCGCCCAAGCTTGACAGCGCTGACTCCCTCCCCGAGCCCGAACCCATCCCGGAACCTCCCGAACCTCAAACCCTTGAGCCCGCTTCGCCAATCGAAGATATCAAGGCGCCAGAAACAGAAGAAGCATGCGTAGTTTTAAAAGAAGATTCTACGCCTCGCGGATTGCGGCTGGCTGATGAAGCGCGCGAAGTGGCCGCTGCGCATGCGTCGCTGCTCGTAGATATTGAAGCATGCAAGCGTGTAAGCATGTCGCGCCGCTCGCTCTTTATTTATTTTTGTATGTTTGTCTCGCTTCTGTCGTGTTGTTGTTCGGGCGATGATTGGAGTACTTACAAACTCCGGCTTTGGTTCTTTGAGTAACTAAGGAGTTTCAAGTGCGTCCAATCGTTGCCATGTACACGCTAATGTCCCGTCGTCACGTGTGCACTGTCCTTGCGCCACAAGTCACTTCCTGTATGGCCCGCCTGGTGACAGGGCCAGTTCCGCTTCGAGACCGAGTGCCCGACGCAGCTCCCGACGGAGGAGGTGCGAGTCGACCGCTTCGGGGACCTCGTACACGACCCCACGCAAAATCTCCACGACGTAAGATCGGTTGCGGGTTGCTGTTCTATATTACCTATACTAACGTTCCTCCCAGTTTATGGTATCCTGGTGTTGTTAAGAATGATTGCGAGTTGCTGGTTGCGCTTCTATGAAATTGCCTACACTAATAATAACGTTCCTCCTACTTTATGATATCCTGGTGTTGCTCTATTTGCATAATAATAAATGGTATGCGAGGGCTATTCCACCTCACAGGGTTTAGAAGTTTCCTTTCGATTCTTGCTTCCTGTTGGACTATTACTTGAGAGGAGGGGTTTGACAAAATCGGTTTCTTTCTGTCTCTTTCTTATCTTCTTTTTCTATGCCAGTTCTATCTTATTTAGTGATAATGGTGTGTTTCCACCAGCATAACGAGATGGGGATTAGAATTTATTTTTTTCCATCGGGAAAACCTCAAATTTCTATCAAGTACCTAAAAGTATTACAATAAATCAGTCACATGTTAATTTCGTATCCATATTAATGGGGTTATTATTCAATGTCAAGAATTGAAATAAAAACAATCTACGCCTAATGAAGCTACAACCATTCTACACTTCATCTGTATGCATGGGCAATGGGCATATACATATCTAATCTAACACTAAGTCTACTAAACTCAACATCGGCATCGGTATAAAGATAAACATAACTTGGTACAACCATAAGGTTTAAAGTACTGTAGTGGCACTTAAGTTTCTCAGTAAACTCTGCATGTTCAACATCGAACTGGCTGGCGAGGGTCGGTATTTCATTACGCGCATTTCTTTCCGAGGGGCAGGTATAACGAGTCTCCACTCGTACAAGAGTACAACAAAGGGAGAGCAATCTTTGATGCTAATCCGGGCAGCGAGTGTTCCACCGAAATAATACATTATTGTTTAAAGATAATCTCGTAGGCGTCTTGCCTGGCCGTTTACTTTGTTATGTACAAAGAACAGTCGTAAGACTTGATTGTACATGAGCTTTTTCGTAGAAAACTGTGCCATCGTTTTTGAATATGAGTACCTAAGTAGTACTAGTAATACAATACATGGTTGAAAAAGATGTCCCACTCCAAAATTACGATTTGTTTCACACATTTAGTATAGGCAATCACATAGCTGAATTTAAAATGGTAATTTTAACAAGTTTCGATAAACGACACAATAATGGTTAAACTCTGGAACAAAATTAAACCAAAAACATCTTCCCAACTACCAGGAATTAATAATCTTGAGAGATCTGTCCGGGCTAAACGCGCACTATTTATTTTGGCCCCGCCCCCTCCCACCAAAATGGCTCCGGACTAAACTGTAAAGTTATTTATTAGTTGCCTCATTGTTCCCCGTCCGGATACAAATTAACAGCTTTATTACAAAGCCTAACAACTGCAGAGGTTGAGAGCCGCTTTCTGCCCTTAATTTAATGTGATGTACCAATGGCCGACGGGGCGTTAGTGGTCAGGTAATTATGTGTCGTGGGAGGTATTGTCTGGCCGACAATGTGTCTTTTATCTCATTATGTGGCGACAGGTAAGGGAAGCCCTGATAGCTATTGGCCTAAAAATGAAACGGGAACAATGGCGGTATAAGAACAAACGTTTTTGTATCTCTTGTATGGTTTTACCCTTTTCGTTTCTTATTACGAGATCTTTTCATGAAGCTAAAAACCACGGCTTCTACCAGTTGGTCAGGTTTTTTGTCATTCAAAATAGGGTTATTTCTTCAAACATTTTCAGTGTAAGTGGGTTTGGTTTGGAGTTAACAAGTCAGTGTTAGATCATGTATGCGCGAGATAGCCTTAATGAATGGGAGTTGTTCGCGCTATCCAGCTACGGCGAACTTTCCCGCTTAGCACCGGTCCTGTCAAAAGTTTGGCTTCGCTGGCCCCGCCCACTGCACGCCATCGCACGTGTACGCTAGTCTCTGCATACTTATGACTTCCTGGTATATCCTATTGGAATTTCATATCGGAATATCATATGTGAGAGCGTGTCAATGTATCCCTTTGAAATTGACGCCCATTAAAATAATTTAAAATGGAAGTCTATTTGACCTTTTAAACTGAGAATTAAATATTATTTTACACTTATCTTGTCTATACTAATATTATAAAGAGGAAAACTTTGTTTGTTTGTTTGTTTGTTTGTTTGGTTGTAATGAATAGGCTCAGCAACTACTGGACCGTTTTTGAGAATTCTTGCACCATTCGAAAGCTACATTATCCACGAGTAACATAGGCTAAATTTTATTTTGGAAAAAAAAGGATTCTGTAAAATATTTGGGTTTAGATACCTACATTTAACGCGAGCGTAGCCGCGGGCAAAAGCTATACGAAATAAAGTGATTCATCACCACAGCGGCAGAAGAAAAATATCTACTAAGGTTTATGAAAATGGCGCGGCGCCCACGAGGCGGCCCGTGCCGAGCTCCCCCTAAGAAAACACGTCCAACTCCAAAACTAGACGCACAGTCGCCTAATTAAGTTACGATTCTCTCAACTTGTCCATCGGTTTAATTTACAATTGCCTTCAAAACCGAGGGAAGTTTGGAAGACGCAACTAATTTCAATTTTCGAGGCATTTTCTTTTCCATAACACAATCGAACTTGGCACAAATTCAGTTAACTTCTCTTCGTTTCGGGACAATCTAATATTCGAATGGTCGCTGTCTCTGTTTATCTTTCATTTAGTCCGCTCGGAATGTCATTAAAAGTTGCCGGAAAAACTAATTAAGTGAGGGACGAGTGCTGATGGGTGCAGGCCGCGATTTGACTAAGCCAGCAGGCCCGGCCGGCGCGCCGCCTCACGCACCTCGACTCGACCTTACTCATTCATTTGAATAACGTATTTCACTTTATAAAATTAAGCTGCAAGCTGCGTTAAACCAACTTGTTCGAAATAATTAATCTTACTAATATTATAAACGTGAAAGTTTGTGAGTATGGATGGATGGATGGATGTATGGATGTATGGATGGATGTATGTATGGATGGATGTTTGTTACTCCTTCACGCAAAAACTACTGAATGGATTTTAATGACACTTTACAATAATGTAGCTTATACATCAGAATAACACATAGGCTACAAATTGTAATGATATTCTGTGAATTATCCAATATACGACGATAATTCTCAAGTAAGTCGGGTAAAATCTGCCATTTCCGAGCTTTGGCGTCCGCTGTCAAAACCGTTGAAGTGGCGCGCATGCGCGGTGCAGACGTCACGCGTGGCTGAGTGCGCGACCCGAACGCGGGCAGACGCGTGATATTTGTCAAATGCGATTCAAAATTATTTGTGTAATAATTTTAATGCCATAATATTAGTTCTATTCTACGCCACGCAATCCGAAATACTTATTCTGCGCAGACGAAGTCGCGGGTAACAGCTCGTATTAATATAATTCTTAAGGGGCTTTCGTTAATAATTTTTGAGCTGTTTAGTTGACGGGGAATCTTGGTTTTTAATGACTTGCGAAACCCGACGCCCTGGACAGTACTTTTAAATGAGGTTTTCATTACGCGCTTAAGTTTTCCCTCCCGGGAATAGGTATTTCGGGATAATAGCATTGACCCGGGGGCTTACACCTAGCTACATTTAAATTGGATTTACTCCTTTGAATGATAAAGTAATTTCGGAAATAGAAAATGAGAAGAGACGCTTTAGGAATTCGTTTTTGTATTTACGATTATAGTTGAGTCAGTTGGGCTGTGTGACTGTTTGGCTGTGACGATTTCAGAAAAACTTTCATACGCTAATAATAAGATCTGATGACCGAGAAAATTAAGAAACACCTTTCTTGAACATTGTAGGTGACAGGGAATAGTAGTGACATTCTTTACGTAGCTTAGCACTCTACACTCTGCGACGAGCACGATGTAGAGCTGTCAAATGTCATTATGACACCTTGACAAAGCGTTCGCTTGGTGTCACGTTAGAGAATAACACAGTCCCCGTTGTGTGCGTCCCGCACTGGCGTCACGTCGCCCCGAACGTATCAAACTTTTTAATATAATTTCAGAGATTTCCGGGGACTTTGACTTTCTTTCTTATGATGCAAAAAGTTTCCTATAAGGTTTCGGGCATATGATGAACTTGAGTTGATATTACTTGCGGAATGTTTGGCGAGGGCCGTGGGACTTGGGAATTTAATTTGCGAATAAAACTAATAATAAACCGCTTGTGGGATGTAGCTTACGTGTTCCGAGGAAGCAACGGGGGTACCTACTTGAGTCTAATTTGCATATCAAGAGCTGTTGCAAAGGCTACAAATTAAATTTATTGTTCGTCGCAACTTTCGCGCCAGCTCCCGTGGCTATGGGAACGCGCGTGCTCAACGGCTTCAGATTAAAACGTAAATTAATTAATCACAAAAGCTTTTACATTACGCCTTTCACTGTACGTCAGTACATCACAATACATTTTCAAATGAACACGGAGTTTTCTGTTGCAAAACGAAGAATTAAACGTAGATACTCGGAAACTTCCAAAGAATAGCTCTTCTGTTGATCGTGGGTCGTGCGCCCGGTGGCCGCTGCACGAAAACTTCATATTAAGAGAACAGGGAAGTTTCACTTTGGAAAACATCTGACTTTCTGTGAATGCTGAAGTTGCACGAACTTCTAACATTTCTGCACTCCGTGTGCCAGTAGTTGGTACTGATTGGTACTTCGCGAACTTAATAGTTGGATGTTGGAGAGAAGAACATTTGAAATCGTTCACTATCTACGCTTTTCGTAGTTACCGTGTAATTACATTACTTGTACAGAATTTTTCTTCTCTAATTTTCCATAAACGTGTACATTAAGTTGTTGTTATATGGGTAAATATTCGGGCGTTTGAACCGCTGTCATTATTCTCAACACTTTTTTTATCAGATACAGTTGGAATATTATAATAGTCTAGTTTGTATGTACCTATTTGCAAGACATAGAGCCTATATGACACACTTATTATACCAATTTCTAATTAAATGTAATAAAAAAAGTGTTGAGAATAATGACAGCGGTTCAAACGCCCAAATATTTACCCACATTAGTAGTAGGACATTTTTTCGTAAACAACAAAATTTACAGTTTGACTGCGAAATTTACGCTTTAATTTTTAGTTGTTGCTAGTAGCTGTCCCTGCGGCCGGCTGCGTTGCGTGCACTTTTGCAAACACAATCTCGGTAACGAGATGGCGAACCCCCGCCCAGCTCCTGTTCCCCTGGTGCACGCTGTTCTTATATTTTATTAAATTCCAGCAGCCGTAGCTGGAATTTTCCAACTTTACCACCCACCGGATTTACTATAAATATCAAAGTTCGGTTTTTGTTATGGAATCTCTCTCGTCGTTTTTCAAAGGATTTTGCGCTGTCCAATTATTTTCTGATCCTGGGTATTACGGGTACATGTCTTTTAATGTTTTTATGTTGTAGATGAAGTTAGATTATATTAAAAATATTTAATAAAATACTCCGTAAAGCAAAATTTGCCCCGAGCTGATGTTCAATCGAGATTTTCAACAACATCTACTTACTCGTAGTTATCTACATGGTTTTTGTGTCTGTAAAAAGCATTCCACTTTGATCCCATTCAATGTTGTAAACTAGGTTTAAAGACCCCGACCGAAATGTAGTCTTTAAACTTAACAGCTTAATCCACCCCATCCTTAATAATATGAGCAAGTCCCAAATCTCACTTAATAGCGTCGTTCCTCTAGTCTAGTCTTGGCAGTAAAGCTACTAGCACACTGGCCCAATCTAAAAGTACTTTAGTTGAGTGCACTTAAGCCGCGAGAGGGCGGCATTAGGCAAGACTAGTCTGGAGGCAGCACTAGTCGGTGATCCGTCGGGGGCGTAGATAAATAGGTTTACTGAAGTACCGCCTGCCGAGGCAAGCGTTACCGTCAACTTGGGTTTAACTTCATTTGTTCTTTCCGTACTTCTTGACAAAAATATAGACTTTTATTTTAAAAATGGGTGCCAAAATTCGCCTGTTTTAATTATGTTGGTTATTTTGTACCTCGTGTCTTTGTGTTGTCTTGCCCGTTAATGCTCACTGGGTCAGACTTGGTACTCAGAATTTTACTGCGAATCTCTTAATCTCGTTGTATGAGGACAGTGTTGCAGCTTGCAGCTGAGATAAATTACAGATTATAGCGTGCTCCAGATGAAAATATTATAATCCCTGTCTATACTAAACTTATGATGTTGAAATTTGATAAAGAACAGTGATAAAACTGAAAATCTCTGCGATATTAAATCCTTCGGTATTTCATTTTTACGTTCGACGCCTAAGTAGGTAATTTTTCTCTCGTAGATCATAGAAACAGCCGACTTGAGCCGATTTAATTCTGACGTTTTTGAAAATTACAAAAATAAGTCCTTTCCTATGATTGCAGGTGCATAGTTGGATAGTTAAATGAAATATTCTAGAAGAGATTTGCATAGTTCCCGTTATCCGTCTACATTTAAACTTTAAGACTAACATTGTTTAATCTCTCATATCTGGAGACACTGCAGACGGCGCTGCGGAGTTTGGCCGTTAACTCGACATATGCAGCTTAGTTGCTGAACTTGTACCAGGGTATCAAAGACATGCAGGAGCTAAGCGCTACGGTAGTGTGATGCATCTAAAGGACGTCATTGCCTCACGTCTGTTAGCGAATGAAACAAAAAGTCTGATCTTCGGGAAAACAGTCTTTCTCCCAGAAAATGCGCTAAAATTTTGTTTTGTTTTCCTGACCACATATGTATATGACGTAATTGTATGTTAAGTATTAGTTATACTTACTTAACTATTAATGATGAGAATGTGTATCCCAATATTTCCAGCATATCTCAGGCTAAGAGGGTAGATTGGCTGTGAAGTGTTGGGCAACACTAGAGATGGGGAATCCACCCGGAAAGATTCCGATTTGGGAAAAAACCGGGAAAAAACCCAGGGAAAATTTCCGAATGGGAATAT
>BHDV01000010.1:167165-182503 GCA_005406045.1 Adoxophyes honmai
CCTAAGGGAGTAAAATAGGGGATGAAAAGTTGTATGAAACTTTGTCAATTTTAAGCCGATCGGGCTGAGACCTTGCTTGCATAAAATTACTATGACGTAAACATCCTTAAAGAAAAAAAAATATATTCCACCCCTAAGGAGGTGAAATAGGGGATGAAATTTTATATAAAACTTTGCCAATTTTAAACCGATCGCGCTGAGACCTTGCTTACTTAAGCTAATTATGACGTAGACATCTTCTAAGAAAGAATTTAGACTAATTCCACCCCTGGGGGGGTGAAATAAGGGATGAAAGTTTGTATGAAACTTTGTCAATTTTTAACCGATCGGGCTGAGACCTTGCTTACTTAAAGCTATTATGACGTAGACATCTCCTAAGAAAGGATTTTAATAAATATTGTATGCCTAAAGGGATCAAATATGAGATGAGTATAAATATTCGTAGATTTTCTCGACTGATTGAACTGAAATTAAAGATTGGGGCTACTATGATGACAACGTTCGCTTAAATAGGATTTTGATAAATTCAACCCCCATGGGGATAAAATAAGGGATTACGGAGGATGTAAATGTATTAGTATGAACCTATCGGATCAGTACTTAATGGAACAAATAAATTAAGACGAACGATAATTCTTAATTTTAAATATTGACCGTAGATGGCGTTGGTAGTCTTTTAAAACGCGCTATCGTTGTGTTTTCACTGAGTTACAAAAGTCAAGAGCTCAAATTTGCGGGTATTGACTTGAGAGAACATTGTTTCTCCATTGGACAGTTTTATGTTGCTTGCTCACGAGTCAGTTCATCCAATAGCTTGATAGTTTTAGCGCCTAAAGACAGCTTAGTTAAGAATTTTGTGTACAAAGAAGTTTTGTAATAAGCCTTAATTTTTTTACAGACGCTAAACAAAAGTAAAGCCGCAAAAACTGTACCTAATTAATAATAACTTCTTAACGCGAGCGAAGCCGCGGGCAAAAGCTAGTATCTTTATAATTTCTTAACATTTAAGTCAAAATTTCATTTTATAAGGCGTGACCACTCTAAGTGACATTCCTAAAAAAACCTTACTTATTATTTATTAATAAATTATTAAAATGAGCAAAAGGTAACAAAATCCAACCGACATTATGTTTTTATTTTAAAACTGATGCTTTTGATTTTAGCTGTCAAACTAATACGACAGACAGATCATCAAATAAGGTTTTTTAGGAATGTCACTGAGAATAGTCACGCCTTAAAAATAAAATATTATTGAAATTTTCACTAACGCGTTTTTTTACAGAAATGTTATAGATAGAGTCTCTTTTTCTAGTAAATGTGTACTATTCTGTTTACCAAATTTAAATAAAGATAGCTTGATGAAGTTCGGTTGAGAGGTTTAAGCGAAAAAGCGTAACACGCATTTATAATATTAGTAGGGATGAGTAATAGTAGCGGTATAACAGTCACTAGCTTTTGCCCGCGGCTTCGCTCGCGTTAAGAACTATAATTATTAATAGATGTTGCCCGAGGCGTCACTCGCGTTATTATTATTATTATGGGTATAGTTTTTGCAGCTTTACTTTTGTTAAACGTGTCTAAAAAATTGACAAAATTTAGAACTAAAAATTATTTTGTTCATCCTAATTTATTCGTTCCGTTAGGTAATGATAATGATAGGTTCAAATTAATACATTTACCTACTTCCTCAACCACCACCACGGGGGTTGAATTTATCAAAATCCTATTTAAGCGAACGTCGTCGTCGTCAGAGTAACTCCAATCTTACCCCAAATTACCCCCTTAGGGATAGAATTTATCAAAATCCTTTCTTAAGAAATGCCTACGTCATAATAGCTTTATGTATGCAAAAGGTCTCAGCCCGATCGGTTTAAAATTGAGAAAGTTTCATACAAAATTTCATCCCCCCATTTCATCTCCTTAGGGGCGGAATTTATCAAAATTATTTCTTAAGGGATGTCTACGTCATAGTAGGTTTACGTATGCAAGGTTTCAGCCCGTCCGGCTTAAAATTGACAAAGTTTCATACAAAGTTTCATCCCCTATTTTACCCTCTTAAGGTTAGAATTAATCAAAATCCTTTCTTAGCGGATGCCTACGTCATAACACCTACTTGCATACCAAATTTCAGCCCGATCCGTCCAGTGGTTTGGGCTGTGCGTTGATAGATCACTATGTCAGTCAGTTAGTCAGTCACGTTTGAGCTTTATATTGATTTCCGTATCCGTCCATATCATGCGCATCACAAAATACCTATTTGTCGCTGCATTTGCCTTAAAAATATGAAGATCGTGACAGTTACGATAAATAATGAAAATACCCGTCTATTGGGAATCTTCCCACATAAATACCCGGTTTTTTCCCAAATGGGAAAAAACCCGGGAATATTCCCGTTGGGTAAATTCCCACCCCCCATCTCTAGGCAACACTTACCCCCACAGTGGCTGTTAGCCGCGCGGGTAACCCGAGACCGGTCGGTTGTCGACGGGTTAGTGGTTCAGGGATGCTATTTTCTGCAAATAAAAGAACTTAATTTGAAACTGGTTTTAGCCAGTTAGGCGTTGAAAGCATAGGTACCTATTGAATTTTTGTAAGTGATTAAGCAACTTTTTAGGGTTCCGTACCCAAAGGGTAAAAACGGGACCCTATTACTGAGACTTCGCTGTCTGTCCGTCCGTCTGTCTGTCTGTCTGTCTGTCACCAGGCTGTATCTCACGAACCGTGAGAGCTAGAGAGTTGAAATTTTCACAGATGATGTATTTCTGTTGCCGCTATAACAACAAATACTAAAATCAAAATAATAATAATAATTAAGGGGGGCTCCCATAGAAAAAACGTGTTGTTTTTTGCAGTTTTGGGTCTATTTAAATAATTGTAACAGTTAAATACTTGAAATGCTCACAGAATATTTAATTAAATATTTACTTTAAAAATAAATAATAAAATTAAAATAAAATTAATATTTAAGGGGGGCTCCCATACAAAAATTCTGATTTTTTTGCAGTTTTTGGTACGGAACCCTTCGTGCGCGAGTCCGGCTCGTACTTGGCCGGTTTATTAAATATTTTCGCGCATTGAAGTCAAATACGTAGACTACTTATTGCAGGTAAAAGTTATTTAGTGAATTAAGAACTTGCTCCTTTTTGAAGCTGGTTAAGGAAGCGTGAAACAATTGGTATATCACTATACACATAAACTTCATGATTGTATTCCCAAAGGGAGTAGGTAGAGCTCACGACACGCTACATAGACTAATTCCCGACTATTTTGCTGTGACGTCAAGTGGTGACAAGTTGCTAGCCCGAGTATACTTTACCTTAGTCGACTCTTTTCGAAATCCCCAAAAAACTCAAAAGGTGTAATTCTAAACCCATAAAACAATATTTATCCAATCGGAATAGCCACAATTAACGACCTAGATAGAATATTTTGTTTACTGCATTTTTTCATCTCCGATTGTTACAGTATTTTAGCCAGCGACGAAGATGAGGACGATTTTATCTTTTATTTTAATTCGCGCTTAAAACGAGTTGAAAGCTTCGCTTAAGTAGTAAAGTATTCATAATTTCTTTACTAACCGTATCCTCTGTAGTTTTTATCGCTCCCTCGGCAAGACTGCACGATATTCTCAACTTTTTACCATAAAATGCTAATGCTACTCCGAACGCTGTATGTGTTTTACTTAACAAGTTTTTTTTATATTATGTATACATGAGCTGACATGCCACGTATATTATTATGAGGGATTGTGGCAACCCTGGAGCATCCTTTGGCCGTGTTGTTGTAACGAATGTTTTTCTCTGGACTCACCTCCGACTGGGTAATGCTATCCTGGTACATTTGGCTCCGGTTACTACCATAAATGTTTGTTTTCTCTTACTTGTGTTAAGCTAATTTGAAATATTATAATGATACCCCAAAGTTATGTTTTGTGTGACGTGAATACGTTGCTTTACTACATTTTCGCTGCTCATTTTCATGTAAGGTAAGTCTTAGGACTCAGGGGATTACACGAACAAAGGAACATGCCATCTGCATGATGAAAATCGCTGTAATGCGAGTAGTTTATACCTATAGCTAGGCTTGTATGTAACCTCTGGTTGTTGATTAAGACCTTTCATTTCTGTGTTCTTGGTTACGGTAATAATTGGAGAGATTAGATCTTTTCCCCAAACTCGTCAGTTCCGCGTAGCATTAGTTCCATTCGCATTTTTCCCCACTCGATTTTCTACCTATTCACTTTTTTTTGTCATTCGCTTGCATTCCTATTCTCAAATATGTCTAACCGACATTTCGCACGATATTTTAATTTCTTATGCGATATTGTTCCCATACCGGAAATTTCTCTGTCGTTATTTTTTGCAATATTCTAATTTCTTACACGATGTTGTTCTCATACCAAAAGTTTTCCTGTCGTTATTTTTCGTAATATTGTAATTTCTTACGTGATATTGTTCCGTTTCTGGTTTTGTACGCGATATTATAAAAAAATATTCGCTGTAGCTTTACGTAACACGTTTCTTTCTTGCGTGATATTATTAAGTTATACCAGTATTTTCTATGGTTCCAACGAATACATATTTAAATATGAATATAAATATCTACTTTTATATTTTTCATACATTATATTTTCTAAACGTCATTTACCATGAATACTTAAGATAATAAAAAAAACGGATTGAGTAAATTTGCTATTAGTAAATCAGGACCCTGGTAAAAATCACGAATAGTAATAAAAACTCATTGAGTAAATTCGCTATTAGGAAATGAGGACCCTGGTAAAATTCAGGAATAATAAAAAAACTGATTGAGCAAATATACAATTGAATAATTGTGACTATTGGCAATACCTATGAATGATAAAAACGTCGAATGAGTAAAAATCTGAGTGGGGAAAAATGCGAATGGAACTAATGCTACGCGGAACTGACGAGTTTGGGGAAAAGATCTAATCTCTCAATAATTGTTGGTGCATGTTTATGTTAAATGTAATTGAGGCAAGTTTCGGCTGTTGCGATTTTTTCCGCAATTGTTTTGTTTGTGGCTTAGCACGAAAAGACGTGAGTCGAATCGCGCGCGAGATAGACTATCCCTGTCACTGTCGTTAGGCAGTCTCTCTAGTTATAACGACGTAAAAAATACAGTAGTCTAACCCGCGCGAGAGTCGACTCGCGTCGCGCGTGTTGCTGTGCTAAGCTTATTGAGCATGCTAGAAACTTGTCTCTTCTCAATTGGCCTGTAATAGTTATACAAGGGAAGGTACAGTCAGCAGCAGGTCTCAAGCGCATTTTGCCGTAATAGATAAAATATTTTTGCTGATTATTTTTGAAAATGTCACTTTTTACAAATAAATAAACAGATCTGCTGGGTATCGACTGCGCTTTCCTAATACAAGAAATGCTCAATAAAAAGTCAGCCTATTTTCTATTACCAGTTACTTTTTTGTAGTTTAATGATGTTTAAATGTTTTATTCCATGTTTTTTATGAATTTGAAGGTGTTATCTTTAGTGAAAACCATATTAAATATCCAATACCTTAACGTTACGCTTTAAATGGAAGAACACTTTTACATGAATCAATTTCCACTCGGATCGGCCCGCAAATTGACTACGCAAAGTCACATTTTCATTTAACATACGTATGAACTCATTACAACCCAACTCAAACATTCACTTGGAACAATGTTTACACGAAGGAATAATTAAAATGATTGCGAGAACTCATTACGAATTTAAACCTCATTATTATAAAAGTTTTACCTCCATAAACATGATTGACTTACATTGTTTCGTGTAACCAGGTATTGTACGATGGCAAATTGTCGTCGGCAATAGTGTTTATGTACAACCCTGTGGCGACCGACGGGCAACTATGTCTGCAGTCTGCTCCGAAGGGCAACGTGTCGTACTTCGTCCACACGCCACACGCTTTAATGCTACAGGTGAGACCTCCTCGGATTTTATGAGCCCCTGGTAGCGATGGGAAAGTTTTACATCAAACTGACATGTGCAAAATTGGATCTAACAATGTTCGGTGAATATGTCACCGGAAAATAACACATGCCGATAGTTTATAAATTTCCTAGGAAGTTTATAAACTTTCATAAGATTCCAAACGGGAGACAAAAAATATTTTTAAGCCCACATTTTTGCAAAATTTAATATAATCTAATCTAACCTAACCTAATCGAATATAACTAAACCTAATCTGATCTAATCTAACATAATCTAACCTAACCTAACATAAATTGATTATTTTACGAAAATGTGGCCGTAAAATAATACAATTTGTCTGTAGTTTGGAATCTTACGGAAGTTTATAAATTTCCAGAAATTTTTTAGGAAATTTATAAACTTACGGAATGTGTTATTTTCCGGTGACAAATAAACTGAAACCACTTTTTACCAGGAAAGTCTACGATTAAACTCTGAAATATTAATTAGAATAATTAGTTAAGTGCTAATAATTTGTATTCACACAAAATAATTTGACGATAATAATATCATTGTCATCCATTTATTTTTCATTTTCACAGGAAGTAAAAGCAGTTGTAACACACTCAATACACAGCGCTCTAAATTCAATTGGTGGTGTGCAAGTGTTGTTCCCGCTCTTCGCTCAGCTCGATTTGCCTCACGATGCACCCGCCACAGACCCCAAGCGAGACCCCATGCTATGGTATGTTCTCCTGGTACTTGTGACATTTTGATATTCATAAAATCGGAGATTATGTTTGCAGCGCTTCAAATAAGGGCTACTTGCGTTGCGAAGTGAACATGAAATGCTTTTCGTCTTCATTATAGCCGTTTCAATCGTTTGTTGCAACTTCTTTAAACTAACATTCATGTAAATCAGTTTCTAACTCGAGATACGGCTTAGGCTTAGTTCATGATAACAGCGTACTACTGCCGTGTAGCCTCGCAGGGGCTAAATCTCACGGTGTCTCAGAACTAAATCACCTCCGGTAGATTGTTAGGCTTAGTGCGAATTTGCGACTCGGCCCGAGTCCGATTGCCGCAAAGCCGTTCATTATTATTCCAAATAGCTTCGGTCACATTACACAGCTAAATGCACTTCCACTGTCGGCTCTGAATCGCTTCACAAACTCCGAACCATCTCGAGGCGCTTGGGTAATAAGAGCTATAAACTAACTCCTAGCCGCCCCTAATTGCCTGGTGTCGACTCCGCTTAACCGGCTAGATTTATGGACGACATTTTGCGAGGACACATTTGCATGGGGGGTTATTTCGACTGGTTATTAAATTCTGGTTAATTTCACGCTAAATTGTTTATGGTCTTCATAGATTACCAGTGTGCTTAACGAGCATTAATTGCTTACGTTGGGTGCATTGAATGGCTATCAATTTCACGGTTACTCGTGCCATGCGTGCGCTAAAAATGGTTACTAGAAGAAAGTTATTGGGAACGAAATGGATTTCACTCTCCTTTACGTATATTTTGGTTATCAATAACGCATTTAACTTCGAATAAATTCGCGTATCGGCAGCCACGGTGGCCTGGAGACCCTTTCACAGGCGGGCGGGTCTGATCAGAGCGGGCCGCTTCAAAGCTAATGCGGGACCAAACTTATGCACAGTGTCTGATGTCGGCCCGCTCGCGAACTGTTTGATTTCTTTGAAGATTTGAGGCGCCGTCAAACGTGAACGTTCCGCGATGTGTGAGCGTGTTTGTGATGCGTCTTTTGCTTTGTGAATTGGATAATTTTGCTGTTGTTTTGTTTTCAATTTTCGATGGTTAAAATTTGCCTGTTTGCGTGCCGATAGCTCTTAGATTGCAAAATAAGGCGGTGTAAGACGACTCCAAATACTATGTCGTGAGTTAGCACCAGTGATTAAACTACTTCACTAATGTGTGAGCGTATTTTGTAGCCACTTATTTAATAGGTACATAGACTTTTTTTTATGAGAATTTCGGTGAGTGCTTATTTCGGCTGTCTTTCTTCAGTTCAAAACTCCTGGGCTTCGTGTGCTCCCTGGTGGAATCCTGCGCGACGGTGCAGCAACACATGCTGCAGTGTCGTGGGTTCCTGGTGATCTCGCACATGCTGCAGCGCTGCAGCCGCGACCACCTCACGCCGGAGACGCTGGCATCATTCCTGCATCTAACGAAACATCTTGTCACTTGCTGCTCTCCTAATTCTGATCTTCTGTTGAAGCAGGTATGTTCTTTATTTCTGTGTTGTTTTTTTTTTAATGCTAATTGTGAGGGTATCCAGAAAATTAACGAATGTTTATGGGTTTTTGATTTTCTTGATTGACTTTTACTCTGTTTCAAACGACACTAAAAATTTTTGTTCCCTTTTCTGTTTAAATAAAAAAGGAAATTAAACTATGTAATAGCAAATTTCTGTAAAATAATAAGTAACTTACATAATTCATCAAGTAGCTATTTGGATACACAACCCAACCGCAATTAGTATGAAAAAAGTACCTATGCCTTTACTTACAGAATCATTGCATAATGTTTTTCCATCGGACTAACTTGGAATGTGATGACACCCGAAGTGTCAGTTAATTACTGTGTAAGAAATGTTTATTACCCATGTTTGATGTCAAATATCAAATATCATTAAACGATTATAGTGAGCCTGAGAATAAGAGAGCACGATAAGTACGAAGTTTTCCGATGAAATACGATGGGTAAACATGAACATTGAACTTGGGAGTTAACAAACACGCTGACCGTGGTTTTTACCAACTTCGATACTGAACATGGGTCAGCACCAATGGCATCTTGCGGTGCCACGTGCATTAGAGTATGCGGGGCTTATGTTTCGCTATTAAATCACAGTCCACCCAAACTCTGCCGTTGAGAGGGTTCGCAGAGCCTCCCATAAACATGCAAGGAAATTGCCTTTATAAATAAATTTATCACGGGTTGCTTACATCGCACAGCCCTGCTTAGGGATATTCAATTTGCACTCGGAGCACTTGTGGGGATAGGTGAGTCGTTAAAAAACAATTGAGTGGGGACTGTTCTCCAAGCTTCGTGGTAGAGTTCTGTTCTGCAATCAAGGATGATCGAATGCCGTTGCAAATGAAAATCATAATCATATCTCGATTTAGCTAGTTCAATTGTTACAACAGCAAGCAAAAAGTACCTATCATTATATCATTTGTAACGCTGATAGTCAAATTTAAAAATGATATCAACTTAATATCAAAAACTTTACCAATTTATAATGTCATGTTAGTTTGATTGATTCAACGGTCTCAAAGTCCCTCTAATGCTCGTTTCAAACTAAATCCAACTAGCCAAATCACTGATAAATCATCGATGATTTGTGGCGAATCCTGAATGGTTTATAATCGGATTAGCGAAGCAATTGATTAGCGGCGGGCGACAGTCGCATCAAAGGACTCACTGATGCATCGTCGCAGTGCTCTGCCTCAGTTTAACATTTTAGTGTGTCTGATTAAATATGCGATTAGGGAAAGATTTAAATATTGTTATTTCTACAATAATATGTTATGTGAAACCGTTACAAGAGAAGTGATGGAAAGGATGATGTCACTGTTTAAAAGTCTGAATCACCTTGAGTATACCACCAGAGTCAGGTTACTTCTCTTGTGACGCATTTATATTATAGTCAACTGTGGTAATGATAATTTCACAATGGAGTAAATTAAAAATGTTTTAGAGAGCGTCATGGGATTAAGGGAGATCAAAATGATTGCAAACAACATTATTTATTAATATTGTTTCCCATTACTGCGCAGAAAGATATTTTATTATTTGCTCCTGTGTGTTTTAAAAAGGGAATTGTATTATTATGTTTACCCATTATTATTATGAATGAACCAATTTATTTTATGCATTTTTTTTGTATTATATTTTTTTACTAAAATTAAGTCTCTCACTCGAATGGAATCAGAGTTAAATTCTCGGCTGGGGACAAAGTGGTCGTACCTTTACCGTCCCTACATGCTCCGAGTAATCTCAAGGGCCACGGATGTGACTGTTGCCTGCATATTTATTATGCCCTGGTACTAAAGGAAGGTATACCGCTTTCCATTCGAGTGTCAGAGCACTGGGCCGCTGGTTCTCCCGTTTGTGTCGATGGTTGTTAGCATGCTCCTCTTGCTTCCTCACGACTCTTGCCGTCTCCGATAGTGCACCCCCACTTTTTTGAAGGATAAAACGAACTTACAACCGAGAAGAAAACACTTGTCGGGTCAGAAGATTTCAAACTGTTTGAAACTCTGCTACCCAAAGTTCGTTTCATCTGAACTCAATTGATAATTCACAAACTTATTCGAGATGTTTATATTTGAAGTTATGAAAACATACCCCTCATTTGCTGAACTAACATTAGTTGATGTTTCGTCTCTCTCTGTCAATATTGGCCTTTGGGCTTTACAAAAACTGTGAAGAAGTAGGCATTGAGTGAGGGATATGTTTCATGCAAATCTTTATAAAGTTTGTGGACTATCTAAGAATTCTAAAATACCCCTACACTATACAGATATATTTTTTCACTGAACACTGGATATACCCTTAACACGTCTTAGCTGAACACGTTAGATGCTTGGAAATGCATAAGACTGGTTGCACCATCCTTCGAAACTTATGCATCGGCGGCACGAGCCCGACTTGGCGCACGGTTAGAAGTAAAGCCATTAAGTATTTCTACTTCAGACCGTTTTTGCGCCTGGCGCTGTACATATTTTTTATTAATAACTAACACAGCTTTGATTTGAACGGCTAAACGAAACACAGTTGCATATTTACAGGAAAAATAAGTTGAAGTACCTATACTTTATAATGTTTTAAACTGTCGCGATTTTCATTCATATTTATATTTACGCGGGACTTAATCACGATTTAAATTATTTACCGTTTCGACGTTTCGGCCGCGTTACAGCGACCGTGGTTACGAGTTGACTGAAGCAGAGCACGACGTTTGTTTCGCAGCCCGGGTTCTTCGAACTACCTGCACTTGATTTTCATCAGTAATGCCTTGATCACACGTACCGAGTAGAGTGGCGAGAGAGTGTTCTCGGCCGAGTACTCGATTCGTGTGTTCTATGAAAGCAGTAGTACACACGAACACTCTCTCGCCACTCTACTCGGTACGTGTGATCAAGGTATAACGGCTCGTCGAGACAGTAAATAATTTAAATCGTGTTTAAGTCCCGCGTAAATATAAACCTTTACTTAAATACCCCTTTGAAAGCAAATCCTTCATCTGTTCTCGACTAATGGCTGGTCTCAATTTTCAATCTATGGACGTTTTGGCTTTTACTAGAGATGAAAAAAATGCCGATAAAGTATGGACGTCAAGTCGTATTCCTATCTCTAGTAAGCTAAACCGTGTATAAATTGAATATTAGGCTTCACTCTATCCGTGTGCGAGACGGAATTCGAGTCCTCCGTCGAGATGTATAGTTCACACTCGTGTAGTGGACTGCACAGGGGGCTTATAAGCTTTATCTGCCTCCCCACACAGAGAAATGCAAAACCTGTTCAAACAAAATATCTGGTATCACTGAGATCCTTTGTTATCGTAGTTCCTTTGACGTTAGCAACGACCCCTTTACAACTTAACTTGGATGTGTCTATTTGTGTAAACTCCTGTGTTCTTCTTAAGTCTTTGTATCATTTTTATACACTTATCAAAACTAATCTTGTTTCTGACCGGTTTGCGCTCAAAATAAACAACTGGCTGAATTTACTCATAATTTCTCAACATGTCAAAAACACAGCCGGGTTAGTAAGTTTGAGTGCATTATGACGTGTCTATCACGGCTAATAAACTCCCAGTAACAAGAGCAAGAGAGCAATGCTACCAACCATCGGACAGTGTAAAGTCAATGCTGATGGCAGTCTTTTTGCCAATCCTTCCTGACTTGGCAGCTGCTGGACCATGTCCTCTTCAACCCGGCCCTGTGGGTGCACACGCCCGCGGCCGTGCAAGCCAGGTTGTACTGCTACCTGGCGACTGACTTCTTGGCTGATGCACACATCTACGGCAGCGTGAGACGCGTCAGCACTGTCCTCCAGACTGTTCACACACTCAAGTTCTACTACTGGGTGGTCAACCCGAGAGCGAAGAGCGGCATCACGCCCAAAGGACTAGGTGAGCCACCTTCTCCGTTATGTTGCCCTGGTTGTAAAATTCGAATTTTATTAAAGTTTTTCAATGGAATTTATCAAATTATTGACCTCCAAGAAGATCCAACCCCAGAAAACATTTGGTTTTCATATTAAAACTTTGGTTATAAAATCAGAAATTAAGCTTTTATGTGAAAACTTGAGATATATTTTATGCTAAAGCACCCGGTCTCGTCAAACGATTTAGTGCCTGTCTGCGGCAAGGCAAATCATGAATTTTGTTAAAAGTTAAACAAGGCAGGTCGTTACGCCCTTTCTTGTAAACAAATTGGGTGTTACGACTTTTTGCATATATTTTCAGACGGTCCGCGGCCAGCACACAAGGACATCCTTACGATTCGAGCGTACATCCTTCTCTTTCTGAAGCAGTTGATAATGATTGGAAATGGAGTGAAGGAGGACGAGCTACAATCTATTCTCAATTATCTGACTACAATGCACGAGGTATTCATTCAAATCCTTTAAGTAATTGATGTTATTGTACTTTCCTTTCGAACCCAATAAGTCTTTGTTTTAATGAATTTTATTACAATTTTTAAACATTTTTGAATTTTTAACCTTCGTGTTGCTCTATATATAAGCAATTTTCTTTAGATCACTATCATCGATATGGTATCTGAATGTGTCGATGACGCGTCTGCTGTAACAACGGACAACTGAGAAAAATTACTCGATACTTTTCAGGATGAAAATCTTCACGACGTGCTACAAATGCTTATTTCACTGATGTCGGAGCACCCCAGTTCGATGGTGCCAGCTTTTGACGCCAAAGTAAGTGACGATACAATATTACCTTTTTACGTGTCTAGCTCAGCAGTATTTCGTAAAAATGAACGAAACATTGATTGTTGGCTGGTCTGTGTTATTATACATATTTGCTAGTGAACATTGTGTTACATTGTAAAGGTGACTAAAATTAAAAGAAATATTTTAGGCGACAGGCTAGCAATCTGTCACTATTGTATCTCTTGACTAAAATCTTAAAAGTACGCTTGCTAGGAAATGTGAAATCGTTTACTCCGCCTACCCCATTTCGGATTTTGGCGTGATATATGTATGTATGCACCATAGAGGAACCTCTATGGTATGCACACATTGCGATGGTATTAGTAGCTCCTCTTGATCAAGAATTTACACCATATCCTAATTCTAAGTTGTATATTATTACCTTCACTGTTACCTCTCACATGTCTCTGAATATGCGTTACATCTGTCAAAATGGCTTCTTCCAGGGTGGCGTGCGGACGATCTTCAAACTCCTATCGTCGGAGAGTCAGTTGATCAGGCTGCAGGCCCTCAAGCTCCTGGGCTTCTTCCTCAGCCGAAGCACACACAAGTGAGTTCTGGTGGTGAAGTTAGATAAGGCGAAGGATTTTAATTCATGATCCACCATGGAACCATTTGATGGTAAAAGTCATAGTGATATAATCGTAATCCTACTTAATATTATAAATGTGAAAGTTTGTGAGCATGTTTGGATGTTTGTTACTCTTTAACGCTAAAACTACTGAATGGGTTTTAATGAAACTTTACAGTAATGTAGCTTATACATCAAAATAGCACATAGGCTACAATTTATAAAAAAATTGTTTGAATTATCCAAAATATGACGATAGGAAAAATAGTAGGATTCCGCGATTTTCAACGTAAAAAGCTATAAATTGGCTTGCGTGCTTTGACTAGCAAGATCTCTTCTGTGTTACCCCGAATTTAACGCGAGCGTAGCCGCGGGCAAAAGCTAGTGAGTAATAGTCTTTGGCCTTGGATACATACTATCCGCTGTACGCTGTACGAATCTGACACTTTTTGATTTCTGCTAAATCTTACTAATTCCTAACTAACAATTACTTGAGATTTTGATTGCGGGAATATAGAGATGTCTCGCGAGAAGTCTCTAACGAGAGAAAAGAAACCAATTGAAATAATTTTTGTCCCATGCAAACTTCTTCCTTGTTCTTATTTAATAATGCTCTAAATAAATTCACATTCAGCATTAGTGAGAATAATATCCGCAGTAAAGTTGAGTATTCCCTGACCAATGCTCAAGCGGTCTGTTGGCTGTATCGCCACTAAATTATTACGTAAAATCGCCATGTTTAAAAATACCTTTTAAAGTGTTGCTATCCGAATCTGCGAGTATTAAATTAGATTCGCATCACTACTAAGTTGGATTGAAAACAGTTTGTTCGCCGCAGGGGTGACAGGGACGAATTTATTAACCCACTCGCGCTGACAATCTAATTCTAACTATGATTAAGTTAATTCCTGTTTGTTACGAGAGAGCGTGGAACGAGAAATGTCGCCAAGATTGGTGAAAGTAAATGTAATTGAAATACGACGGTTTTGGCTCTGATTAGAAAGTTTCTTCTACACATTTCGTTCGACTTCCATAGGCAAGGGATACACTGACTTGAGTTTAGTTAGATTTAAGCAACTACTGAGCACAAGTCTCCTGTCAGTATGAGAGGGCTCAGGCTAGTTTCCACGCGGGCCGAGTGTGGATTAGGAACTTCATACATGACATAGAATTAATTTGGCGTTATGTGGAGGTTTCCTCACGATGTTTTCCTTCATCAATAACTCGTGGTAAATATTAAATTCGATTTCGCGATTAGGATTTGAACCCGCGACTCTGCTTGAGAGGCCACAGGTCAAACTACTGGGCTACCACAGCTTTTATCACTATAGACTGCTAGCCTATGTAGAAAACAATATGGGTCATCTGAAACACCAGGTGACCTATCTAGAACGATATAAGGGCATAAAATATTAAGATTCAGCATTATGACGGCACTTGTAAGCTGTCCAACTGAGTGCAGGTGAGAATTCCGAAGTACAACCCTCGATTATTTCTCCTTGTCGCATGATTTTTTTTTTCATTAGACAATATTTACACCAATCACCTAGTCCCAAAGTAGGCAAATTAATGCCTGTGTTATGGGTACTAGACAACGGATAAACTTACTTATATAGATAAACATCCAAGACTCGAAAGCAAACATTCGTATTCATCATACAATCATCTGCCGCGACCGGGGATCGAACCCGGGACCATAAGCTTCACAGTCAGGTTCTCTAACCGCTGGGCTATTCGGCCGACAATATTTTTAGGATTAGAAGCAGTATTGAAATAGTATGAAACTGGTGCCGTAAAAAATCAAATGTCTCCCACATGGGCGTAGCCAGGGAGGGGGGGGGGGGG
>BHDV01000010.1:182538-239848 GCA_005406045.1 Adoxophyes honmai
CCCCCCCGAAACTAAATCCTGGCTACGCCCGCCCATGACCTGTACACATTGTTGGCCACTCGGCTGGCCGGCGGTGGGGGCGAGGCGTTAGCCCTACCCGCTTATAACGTCCTGTAGTCGAATTTTAAGTCAAAAGTACTAGGGCAACATAACAATTGAGGTGTATTTGTCCACAGACGGAAGTACGACGTGATGTCTCCCCACAACCTGTACACACTGCTGGCCACCCGGCTGGCCGGCGGTGGGGGCGAGGCGTTAGCCCTTCCCGCTTACAACGCCCTCTACGAGCTGCTGACGGAACATGTGGGCCAGCAGATCCTCTACACAAGCCACCCGGAGCCGCAGCCGCACTTCCGTCTCGAGAACCCCAGTGAGTTGATTAAGTGTTCTCTTAGCGTTTCTGATTACCTGGTATCGTTTAACAGATTTTTTGACACAGAAGTCGCTTAAAATCTTGGAATATGTGTGTGCCACTAAGTTAAAAAATATGTATGTATCATGATAACAGATTGGGTCTTCAATCACAGGGCATAAATAAAGTAGGAAGGACTTCAACAGAGAGATTTCTCTCCAGGCAGATGTTATGCCTGGGGACCGAAGTCCATAGAGAAAAAGTTGGAAGTTGTATTTATGCAACCGATCGTCGAAACTTCGTTAGCGCGATGTAGGATCGCTCAGTTCGGCTATTCGACAAATGTGGCTCTAGGGCGCTACAAAAACATTGACCCTGAACGTCTCTATTGGAGGAATGAAAAAAAAAATTGTCGTAGTATTTGATCAAATTAACTAAACAGTTAAAACCTCTCATTGCAGTGATCCTAAAAGTGGTGGCGACCCTGATCCGGCAATCGAAACAGACGGAACAGCTCTTGGAAGTCAAGAAGCTGTTCCTCTCGGACATGACGTTGCTGTGCAGCAACAACCGCGAGAACCGGCGGACGGTGCTCCAGATGTCAGTGTGGCAGGAGTGGCTGATAGCGCTCGCGTACATCCACCCGAAGAACGCAGAAGAACAGAAGATATCCGACATGGTGTACAGTCTGTTTAGGATGCTGCTGCACCACGCGATTAAGCACGAGTATGGGGGCTGGCGCGTGTGGGTCGATACGCTCGCCATTGTACATTCGAAGGTGAGCTGTGATGTGGAGAGAAGTTGTCATGTGGATGAAGACTTGGGTACTCTTGCCTGATTGGAAACTAGAAAAGTTGTGGGCATGGGTGACAGTATGATATTGTATGTTAAATTAAGTCTCAATCAACTTCAACTTTTAGAACTTCACGTTTGATTTTAGAAATATTTTTTTAAGATTTCAAGTAAAACGGAAAAAAATTGGATTTCATTTTTAGTTTTGATGTTAATAATAATATTTCCACTCGTATTATGGTTTGTTATTATTCTCTCAATAGTCTCAATGCAAATTCAGCGGTTGTTTACTTAAAAACGTGTAAAGATTAGATTGTCAAAATTCTTAATTAAAAGAAACAGACGTAACCAAGAGCGACACTTATACTGCTTTGGTTTCAGGTGTCATACGAAGAGTTCAAGCTGCAGTTCGCGCAAATGTACGAGCACTACGAGCAGCGGCGCGCCGACAACATCACGGACCCGGCCGAGCGCCAGCAGAAGCCCATCTCCACCATCTCGGGCTGGGACCGGCCCGAGCCCGCGCCGCCCGCCTTCTCACACAACCACGCCGCCCAGACAGAGATCGGCAAGGGACTCTCCCTCCGGGAAGTCGAATCCTGCAACTGCACCGAAGACAGTGACGCGCGGACTACAGAAGCCGTTTACAGTGAAGTGTGCAAAACCCATAGTCCAGTTAAAAGTGTTAACGACGGTTGTGATAGTGTTAGGACGGAAGGCGACGTTGAACACGCGATCGACGAAGCCGAAGACAAGCTTGAAAACGAAGTGCAGTCTATTATTAATGAAAATAAACTGTTAGAGAGCTCAGAGTCTGGTTTGGGGACGATAGAACCGGACTCCGAGAAAACTGACAAACCTTTGTCGAGGCAAGGGAGCTTAGATTACATTCCGGTGAGAGATGTTGGTGAGAATGTTTTGAAAGACGACAATACTGACAAGAGCGAAGGCATCCCTTCGAGTTTGTCGGTCAGCGAAACGACGAGCCCCGAACGAGTGGCCGACCCCCTTAATGTAAATAATGAAAGAGAATCTGAACTGTCAGATCCGTCCGAATTGTACTTAACTCCCAGCGAAGCTACTAGCCCTAAGAGATCCCACGATAAGACTGACTCGATCATTCCAGAAGATGTGGACGGCGATGACCCGAAGCACATCGCGATACACATCGTCAACGACGTGCTGTCGATAGCGCTCGAGACGGTCCGGCTAAAAGCCGACGACGATACCGACTCTGGCGCGATTTCCGGCGGGTTGATCTCTGAAGGCAACACGCCAAACGGCCGGGACGAATTCGAACAAGAGATTGAGGAAATCATTGACGAGAAACGAACGGCTGAAATGATCGCCAATGAAGTCATAACCGACATATTGGCGTCGGTTGTTACCAGGAGTGAACAGAAACAGACCGAGCTAGTCGAAGAAGAGGACAACAGTCACCATAGGGTGATACCGTCCGACCATCCACACGAAGGAAACGTTCTGCCTTTAGATGGAGAATTTTTAGTTGACTCACCTCGAAAAGAGAGCGTAGAAAGAGTCGAGCCTGAAGAAGTAGATGAGATCTCAAAAGAGAATGCGAAAAACGAAAGCCAAAGAATGGAAACCAATGAAGAAGTTGAGGAGCAGAATATTCCCGATATCCCTCCGATTTCGACAATCAGTGAAAATATTTCGCTTGTAAATAAAAAGGAACAAGAGAACGAGGAGGAGAGAAATCGAGAAGCAAACGAAAGAGACAAGAGACGAGTGAGTTTACCCGGCGACAGTGAGATGAAGCAGGAGAGCGGTAAAAGCGAAGGAGTGTCGCAGGGCACGAACACTTCTACTTCACCGAAGAGGCCACGAAGTGCTTCCACCAGTACTCAAGTAGATTCTAACCACTTCGGTAAGATGTCATTATCTACAAGTTTTCTAAATTAAGTGCTTAAGATGTCTATAGCTATGAAACGGCCAACTTGTTCATAAATAATTTGAGTTGGTTTCTCCAACCGCCTAGATAACTCGAGGTTGGTCTTGATTAATATATTGACAATCTTGATCCTGATCTTAAGGATGTTAACCTCTTACCTTTCTCTGTTTGCCTGGTTCCAGAAACGAAGCGTCCGTCCAAGTGCTCACGGCCGATGTTTTCGCCGGGCCCGACGCGGCCGCCGTTCCGCATCCCGGAGTTCCGGTGGTCCTACATACACCAGCGGCTGCTTTCTGATGTCCTGTTCTCACTTGAGACTGATATACAGGCAAGAGTAACTTTTTATATTCGAAAATTTGAATTTGAAATTTTGTTGGGTTGTTCAAATCATTGCATGGTAAACAATGTGTTTGTAAGAAATCGTTCCCACTATGTCGTCTGTCGGGAAGATTTTTTATCGTGTGTCGGCGCCTCTGTTCACACTAAATGGCTGTTGAGACGATTTTTAATCGAGTGTCGGTGCCTCTTTTCACACTAGTGGGCTGTCACCCACGACCGCAGCTGGTGCCATTTGACATTTCGACAGTTCAAACGCTGTAAGTATACGAGGGACGGCCTGACATCCGGTATTATACAGCGCGGCTGACACGACTTTTTCCGGCGTGTGGGCTGACAAAACGCACGATATTTAATGTCGGATCTGACACAAAATCGTTGTCGTTCGTGTGTAAACAGCTTCGTATAAAATGTTCAGCCGTTACGACACCCGATAAAAACTCGGCCCGACATCCGACATAGTGGGAACGAGCTCTTAAAGTTCTGTATTCCTAACGTTTACTTTATCACAGGTGTGGCGGAGTCATTCTACCAAGTCGGTGATCGACTTCGTCAACAGCAGTGAGAACGCCATCTTCGTGGTGAACACGGTGCACCTCATCAGCCAGCTGGCCGATAACCTGATCATCGCGTGCGGTGGCCTTCTACCGCTGCTCGCGTCTGCTACGTCGCCTAACGTGAGTTGCGGGAGAACTGCTGCGTTTTATGCACTCCTAGTATTTTGTAGTAAAATAGATGATCAATATTTAAGTGTGCAATGACTTTAAAAGTCTAATAAAATTTATCAAACAGAAAAGTGTCGTTAATCTTTTGTTTCTAGGAATATTTTAAATTATTTAAAACTAGCTGTGCGACTTCGTCCGCGTGGAATAGTTATTGTGGGCATAACCTTTTTTCGCAATAATAGGTAGCCTATGTCCTTTCTCAGAGTCTGATTGTCTGTGCCTAATTTCATCAATATCGGTTGAGAACTTTAAGCGAAAAAGCGTAACAAGACAGACGGACAGACAGAGCTACTTTCACATTCATAATATTAGTAGGGAAGAGCTGTTAAAATTCGGAGAAGGAACTACATTTTATCAATTTGTATTATTTTCTTTAAACACGGTACCATTTCAATGTTATCAACGCTGTTTAAATTTGCAGAATGAGTTGGACGTGATCGAGCCGACGCAAGGCATGCCAGTAGAGGTTGCCGTCACCTTCCTTCAGCGGTTGGTCAGCATGGCGGACGTACTGATCTTCGCGAGCGCCCTCAACTTCGCCGAGCTAGAAGCAGAGAAAAATATGTCCAGCGGGGGCATACTCCGCCAGTGCCTTAGATTGGTGAGTGGAGCTCCTAGTAGATGCTGCGATCCTAGTACCTTGTCATGCTTTGTAATCGCGCACAATGCAACATCTTACAATAAGATGAATGCGTTTTCAGCGCCAGAATTCCTTTCGGATCTTTGTACTGAATTTAAAGTTATTGAATAACTGACAACTCGAAAAATATACCTAATTGAGTTGAGTTCTTTCTCGCCTTTCACGGGTGAGTGCGGTAGCATTGTTCTTATTTTTAGTAGTAACTATACTACATTTCTAGTTTTTTTTTTACATATTTATGAACATAGGTTACGTTTATAATTATAATTGAAGTATGTATAATTTTGTTGAATATCATAAAGAAATGATTTAGTGCCAACGTTCATTTTTTGTCTGTACATAGTCCAATTATCTACCTATTTAGAATATAATGACTAGTTAAACCTTAGAGCAAGTTACTGTAGTATTAAATACTTCAGAATTATTATTATTTTTATTATACTTCTTTAATTTAAACTTTCTATGAGTGCCTGAATCAGATTTTATATCAACTTTAAAGCTTATGACGCCAAAAAAAATTATCGTACTTTTTACTGACTGATTTGGGCACTCTCCTCACTACTTCTAGTTGCCTAGTACTCGTTTAGCGTTAGACTAGCGGCAGTACTAGCTGGCTAGCCGCGTGTGTGTGCGTAGGTGTGCACGTGTGCGGTGCGCAATTGCCTCGAGTGCAAGGAGCGGCAGCGATTCGCCGCCGCCCGCGCCGCGCGCCCCGGCGACTCGCCATCGCCAAAGGTAACCGCTAGGCTGGGAGAATTTCAGCGTTTTCTGCTATCCTAGTATTCTGCAAGGTGTATTTTGTGTCCTTTGTTTCGCTTGGGCACACAACAGACGATATTTTATGTAGTTCAAACTCCTGTATACTTTTAAAGACAAAAAAACAACAAGGGGACAAATAATTAAGAACTGTGAGCATTGTTTGCGCTCTTGTGTCGTCTACGCGCGAGATAGTATGCTTCTTTCTTTATCTCCGGTCGGGAGTTGGTGGGGAAGAAGTTTTCAACCCACCAATGGGAGGACAGATCGTAGAATCCTTTATTCCATTGGTGCGTCACGTTATTTGGACAAATCATCCCCAGATGACTTCTACATTCTTATGACAACCTAGTACTTTGAAGCTCACTAATTGATTCATTTTGGGTTAATTTGGGTGAACTGCGGGGGGCAAACATAAATCTGTCAAGCGTCTTCAAATATGTGGTTTGCCTTAATCACCTTGCACATCGCTTTTGTAATTGTAACAACGGTTTTAAATGTAATTAATTAATTATGTTCTTGCGATTAACACAACACACGCTGCACTTTGCATGGTGTTACAAGATGTCTATCAACTTTCATACCTATACTTTTTGCTTTTGAATCGAACATTGTTCCATGACACAATCTAGATTTCATTCGTTTGCATGTTATTATTTTATTTATGTTTTGTTAGATTTGGTCTTATTATGATAGAATTAATATGAGTAATATACGTTTTTGAGTATTCTATTTTCACATTAATAGAGCTATTGCCGAGTTTAGTATTCAACTCGGTGTTCAAAGAAAAACGAATCGTAATTGCGTTGTAATATGGTCGAAGTTATTCTTACCATTAGAATAATGTATTTGAGCTATAAAAAGTACGAATCGGAACACACATTTTTTTCCTTCTAATGAAACGAATACTGGAAATAAAAAAGGTCTAAGTGCAAATAAAACTGCACCTTTTCTGGGATAAAATATATTTCTATTTTTTCTGGCACTTATTCCCTTTCTTATTTCCGGTATCAAACTGTCTTCGAATTTCTCGCATTTAGTAGCAATGTAATGTATAACTTAATGTGTAATGTGCCGCACAGAGCGTCGTGGCGAGTCTGGCCGACTCTGCTAGTCCTGTGAAGGACCCGGAGCGGCTGCTGCAAGACATGGATGTGAACAGACTGCGGGCTGTCATCTACCGAGATGTGGTAAGTTTATTCAATTCAATTTAGTACTAAGTAGAGATTGGAATATCAAAGACACCTTGCTGTAAATAATTTTTAAGAGCGAACAAGACGTCAATCGGCTCGTTTCGTGTGGGCTGCGGGTAGCAGAGCTGATTGACGCCTTATTCGCTCATATTGCGTTTACATAAAGCTTTTTCCGTCCGCATTTTGCCGAAATGGCGTCTACTAATGTGGGGAGACCCTAAAGCGATTGGAATACCAGAGGCACTGCTATAAATAATGTTTTTGTAATAGTACCTAATACAGATGTTATTATATCTGACACTGACAACGTCTTTTTCGTCAGGTTGTTTCATTTAATTTATTCAAAATGTCCATCCAGTTTCAAGGATCAGTTGGGTTACTCATGAAGTCATGGTGAAAGCTATTAATTATGACTATTCTCGTTGGGATTGCAAGCTCAGTCCAGTTGCTCACAAAGATCCTCTAAAAATTCCAGGAAGAAACGAAGCAAGCCCAGTTTCTCTCCCTCGCCATTGTCTACTTCATCTCAGTCCTGATGGTGTCCAAGTACCGCGACATACTGGAGCCGCCTGCGCACGCGCCGCCCGACTGCGCGCGCCGGCCGCACCATGCGCACGAACACCACGGTATGACCTTAGCATGTTAACACGTTCTAGTCGCGTTGGGATAGTATACCCGTCACTTTCTGACGTCTCTAGTTAGACAGTGACGGATATAGTCCACATCTCGCGCATATCTACTCGCGACCTGTCGTGCTAAGGGGACAGGAGTGCATAGCTCGCTAGGAGGTTATTTTATGTGGAAATTGATCCAAGCACGAAGTACGTTGACGACCACGGTATGACCAGGAGCGCACAGCTCGTTAGGAGCTTTGTTTTTTAAGTGGGGTTTATCTCAATTAAATAGCAGTACGATTAGGGTTTCGGTATGACCAGGAGCGCATAGCTCGCTATGAGGTTTATTTTTATGTGGGGTTTGTCTCATTCATCAGTGACACGATTAGGATTCCGGGAGACCACCACGGTATGATTAGGGGCGCAAAGCTCGCTTGGAGGTTTATTTTTACGTGGGGTTTGTCTCAATAGCGGTACTATTAGGATTTCGGATGACCACCACGGTATCCCGGAAGCGCATAGCTTCGCTTGGAGTTTTATTTTTATGTGGGATTTATCTTAATTAGGGTTTCGGTATGACCAGGGGTGCAAAGCTCGCTAGGAGGTTTATTTTTTATGTTGGGTTTGTCTCAATAGCAACATGATTAGGATTCCGGGGAACCACCCCAAGAGCACAAAGCTCGCTAGGAAATATGTTTTTATCTGGAATTTGATCAGTGCTTGCTAGGAGGTTTATTTGTATGTGGGGTTTGTTGTAATAGCGACACGATTAGGATTCCGGGAGACCACAAGGGTATGACCAGGAGTGCAAAGCTCGTTAGGAGATTGACGTGACAACGTCTTATAATTCGATGGAGTCGGGTGGGTGCACGCACAAAAAACATGACGTATACGGCGTTACCTAGATGACGTCGATTTGAGGCGTCCCATTAAACCAATTACGTTGCAGAAAGTTTATCAGAATTTCAAGTCCAATTCTCAGCCTTCGATAGCTCAGTTGGTATAGCGGTGGACTCTAAAGTCTTAGGTCACTGGTTCTAAACCGGTTCAAAAGAGTTCTTTTTGTATTTTATTTTTTAATGCATGCTTTAAAATATGTTAATTATATTATAATATTGAATGAATATACTGTAGTAATTCATTCAAAATAAAATTAAATAAAATTAAAAAAAATCTTTTGAAAAATGGAACCATTCCATCAGTATTTTCTTATGACTGATGAATCGTATACGGCATAAGGTAGGCTAGGCCTGGGTTGTGTGAGTTCACGGGTTTGCCGCTAGATGGCGTTGAAATTAATTTAAAATAATTGGTATGCTAGCTAAAATGATTTTTTTAAAAGAAAAAGTATAAAAAGCTACCTAGCTTAATAGCTAATTGGGACGACACGTTTGAATATACTGTAGTAATTGATTAATTTTGATAGGGTTTTTGAACATTTTTGAAATATATTTTTAATAAATTCTTCATTATGTAATAAACACGATATATTAGTATTTCCGGATTCTTGTCTGTATTAACAAAGAAAATAAATATTAAAGTTCAAATTCTCAAACTCACGCCAAAAACGGTGTTTGACGTCAAATGCAAGTAAACAAAGGCACCACACAAAGAAGCTGTCAAAATTGTCATGTCAAATTATCAATGGGTGTTATTTAACAGGTCAGCATAGTATTAGCATTTTTGAAAGCAGAAAAATATTATCTGTCAGCAGAAATAGCTAATTGGTCAGCAACTCATGGCCAGCAAACATTTCAAAATCAATCAGCAACTTATGTCATTCAGGATAGCTGTAATTATTTTTGTACTGCATATTAATTATATGAGCAGCAATAAGCTGTTCCTGTTTTATAAAAATTGGGTAAGCACTCAGAGAGTAAGCAAAATATATAATAATTATTGCCATAACACGGTTCTGGCGCTTCGCCGGCCGCTGCCGCGGCACGCTCGCTTCGCTCGCTCGGCTCGCGCGCTGCAAGGTCACGGTTTCTACCTAACACTCCTCCTCGCTTCGCTCGTCGTCGTACCTAATTGTAACCTTCCCAGAGGGATTCCTTAATTTCCCATAAATTTATTTGTCCCCTACATTATACACACTGCACACTGAAACAGTCTAGATCTAAATAATCACTGAAATCATCAAGAAGATATCTATGTACTTAAGCTATTAGATATTTTGCTTACCATATTTAAAATATGCATACCAATCAAATATAAAGCATTTAGACATGTTTTCTCTGCTGATCAATCATAAAATCTTGCTGACCAAGTAATTATTTTGCGGACCGAATGTTTATTATGCAAACTCATGGTATTGATATGCTGCCTATTAATGATTTAATTTTTGACCATTATCAAAATTATCTGCGGAACAAAGATTGCCGCCTGATTTTTATTATTGCAGACAAAATCTTTGTATGCTGACTAAATTATTTAAATGCTGTTTGGGTTTGCTCACCAATTTTTTTTATTGCGTATCAAATAATTACTTCTCATTATCAATGTCCACTTTGACCACAGATACCTTTCATGGTATGTGACGTCATCAATCAATCGCAAGCGTTTCAGTCACAGATACAATATTAACAAATATTAGAAATTAATAGAACAAAATACTCTAAAAATGCATAATATTTTGAACAAAAGAAAGTGTAATATGTTTAATTTTCCTATTATCTGTTAGGATGGCCACAAATCATAGTTTATTTTTACTGTTGTCAAAGACCCTATTAAGACGTTGTCACGTTCAACTATCGTCAGTAAACCGACTCTACCGACCCGTCCCGTTTTTTTATGTGGCATTTATCTAAATTAACTAGCGGTATGGTAAGGTTTCGGTATGACAAGGAGCGCAAAACTTGCTAGAATGTTTATTTGTATGTGGGGTTTGTCTCAACAGCGCTACGATTAGGATTCCGGGCGACCACCACGGTATGACCAGGAGCGCAAAGCTCGCTTAAGGGTTTATTTTTATGTGGGGTTTGTCTCAATAGCAACACGAGTAGGATTCCGGGGAACCACCACGGTATGACCAGGAGCGCAAAGCTCGCTAGGAAATATGTTTTTTATGTGGAATTTGATCAGTAGCAGCATGATTTACGTCAATGAGCACGGTATGGCCAAGAGCGCAAAGCTTGCTAGGAGGTTTATTTGTACGTGGGGTTTGTCTCAATAGCGACACGATTAGGACTCCGGGAGACCACAAGGGTATGGTATGACCAGGAGCGCAAAGCTCGCTAGGATGTTTATTTTCTATGTGGTATTTATCTCAATTAAAAATAGCGGTATGGTAAGGGTTTCGGTTTGACCAAGAGCACAAAGCACGCTAGGATGTTTAATGTATGTGGGGTTTGTGTCAACAGCGCCACGATTAGGATTCCGGGAGACCACCACGGTATGACCAGGAGCGCAAAGCTCGCTAGGAAATATGTTTTTTATGTGGAATTTGATCAGTAGCAGCACGACTAAGTACGTCAATGGGCACGGTATGACCAGGAGCGCAAAGCTTGCTAGGAGTTTTAGTTTTGTGTGAGATTTATCTCAACCGGTATATTTTTTATCTGGAATTTTTATCTCAATTAACTAGCGGTATGGTAAGGGTTTCGGTATGACAAGGAGCGCAAAACTTGCTAGAAGGTTTATTTGTATGTGGGGTTTGTCTCAACAGCGCCACGATTAGGATTCCGGGGAACCACCACGGAATGACCAGGAGCGCAAAGCTCGCTAGGGTGTTTATTTTTATGTGGGGTTTGATCAGTAGCAGCACGACTAAGTACGTCAATGGGTACGGTATGAGCAGGAGCGCAAAGCTTGCTAGGAGTTTTAGTTTTGTGTGAGATTTATCTCAAGCGGTACTAGGAACTTTATTTTTTATGTGGAATTTTATCTCAATTAACTAGCAGTATGGTATGGTAAGGGTTTTGGCGCAAAACTTGCTAGAAGGTTTATTTGTATGTGGGGTTTGTCTCAACAGCGCCACGATTAGGATTCCGGGCGACCACCAGGGGCGCATAGCTCGCTAGGAGGTTTATTTTAGGTGGGTTTGTCTCAGTAGCAACACGATTAGGATTCCGGGGAACCACCACGGTATGACCAGGAGCGCAAAGCTCGCTAGGAAATATGTTTTTTATGTGGAATTTGATCAGTAGCAGCATGATTTACGTCAATGAGCACGGTATGGCCAAGAGCGCAAAGCTTGCTAGGAGGTTTATTTGTACGTGGGATTTGTCTCAATAGCGACACGATTAGGACTCCGGGAGACCACAAGGGTATGTGACCAGGAGCGCAAAGCTCGCTAGGATGTTTATTTTTTAAGTGGGATTTATCTCCATTAAATAGCGGTATGGTAAGGGTTTCGGTATGACCAGGAAAGAGCGCATAGCTCGCTAGGAGGTTTATTTTTTATGTGGAGTTTGTCTCAATAGCAGTATAAGGATTCCGGGCGACCACCACGGTATGACCAGGGGCGCATAGCCCGCTAGGAGGATTATTTTTATGTGGAATTTATCTCATTTGGGAATTTCTATAGCTCCATGCAATTCAGAGTAACATATACGTTAGGCGTTACGTTTTGGTCTGAATGTTTGCTTTTATTGATGCGACCAAGCCGGTCAATGTATCTGAAATAGGCAGTTCATGTACGGAAAACTATTTTCTGTTTTCATCTCTATGGTTTTATCGAACAGGGGTTTAGCTGTACTGTGTTTACATTTATCAGGCGCTAAGCGTGCTATTTTCATCGATTTCTTGTCATTAATTACAAATTTTCTTTCATATGATTTAAAATACGTTTTACTTACCTAATTCAAATCAAAATTTCGAGTATTTACCTATTTTGATACTTATTCGTATTTGCCTACCTACCAAACGCATGTGAAACATTGATATGACTATGTATTTATAGAAAAGTCTCAAAATATTTATCTTTCAATATTATAATTATAACACAAGTTCTCTTGAGTATCAATTTGTTTAATAGATTTATATTAATGGAATACCTACCTGTAAATATTCCTATTTATTTTTAACGTTGCAGTAAGACCTGTAATGTCGTGCACTCTATGTAAGGCATCCACTTGTTATGTAGTAGTTCGGTACATTTTACTATAAATCACATACCTATACCTACCTATACTAATTTATTTATTATCTACTATAGACATTTTTATTTCATCATCCATAGACATATCCGGATTGTTTAATAGAATTTTTACGCCAATAATTTCGCCTCTTACGTTTGTTTTGCTTTGCACTATCGTTAAGATTACTTCATTGGTGATTGTAGTTTAGTATTAAGTGGCTATCTGTTAGTCATCATCACCAAAGAAACCAAAATTAACTGCAGTAGGTCAGCAATTTTGGAAAACAATTTCCGAATTTTGATTAATAAAATCGTTACCTTTCAAGACAAAGTAAAACTTAAGGTTAGATCGTTGTATGTTTTGAAAGGTAAGCCATTCCGCCGGGCACTCATTAATCGAGCCACCTTTTTCTAAACTAAAAGAGGCCAAAGCTCTTGCAAGGAAAAGTATCTAAATTGTTTCAAAATTTCCACTTGACAGTGTCTCGCTTAATTTGTTCCCGGCGGCGTTAAAATATCGGGGAAATAACACAGTACAATGTTCTCAAACAATAACCCAAGGAAACTGTTTATTTCAAGTGTGTCGTTTGTTCTTTTTTTCACGCCGCTTGATTCTCGCGTCACAATTTGGGACACTGGTAAAATTGTCAACTGCTACACCCGCGCCATCTGTGATCGCGATAAACACACGATCGATTACGATTTTAAAATGTTTTCTTTTGTGTTCTCTGCTTGGTTGCTCTTTGGCAATATTCGATTTGTTGTAATCTGCCGTATGGTAATCACATATTTCTGTTCTTGTGCAAACTAAACGATCGGATCTGCTCTTCATATTTCCCCCGTCGTTTCGTTATATCCGCTACACTAATACTTACCTCCTTGTCGTTTCTCTTACCCTGATCCTTTAAAACTATTCCGTAAATCACACGTATTTATCTTGTATTCTTTCTCTATCGCTCGCATGCTGGTTGAACTATTCTTATTCGACTTGCACCGAACACTTTTTTGCGCCTGCACCTTTTTCATCCATTGTGTCGGGATTGGGACCTCCTTTTTGTTCCGCGTCTCACTCTTCATGATTTCTGTTTCCTTAATACTTTTTGATATTTTAATACTCATTGTTACCTAAACTGTTTTTATTTGAATCTTTTTTTTGCTTCTGCACCATCCTACTCATTTTTTCCTCACTTGCTTGTACGCATATAACTCCTACCTATTTCTGTTTTCTTGATACTTCTTGACGCCTTAATGCGGCTCATTACCTAATGATATTTTTCACATCCCTCTAACCGCCTCTATCCCCCTACTTCTACTTGTCATATATGATCCAATTTCTTTGGAAAAATCTCAAAATTTTTGTTTTGTGCTTATTGATTTCCATCTCGACATCTCTCCGTGCTTCTCATGTCCTAATAACATTCCACACTAATGCATCCTTAATTGAAACAAATAACATTATCGCTTACGCAACTCTTCGTCGTTTCTACCCCCTTTGATTCCTCGTTTCAATTGACTCCTCGTCGCCTAATCCTTATGTGGGCGTGGCACGACACCCAACCGTCGTCTGGTCCCCTGGTACTGCCGCCATGATGTTTTTCCGTTCCCACCCGTCCTCGCCTCGTATGTGGGCGTGGACTGCATTTCTCGACCCCCGCCCGTCGTCTGGTCTCCTGGTACTTCCGTTATTGATTCTCCTCCATTTCCACTCCTCGCCACGTGGGTTTGGTCATGTGAAAAACACTGCATTCGCGTGGACTGCAATTCCTCGACACCTTTCCGTCCTCTGGTGCCCCGGTACTTACGATGTTTCTCCGTCCCCATCCGGCTGCTCTGCATTCCTCGACCTCCACCCTCTTCTGGTCGCCTGGTACATCCATCTTGATTCTCTTCCCTTCCCATCGTCTCCTTGGGTTCACGGGTGCAGGCTCGCGGCCCCTCTTCCCCCAGTGGTCGCACCACGTGTACCCGCAGTTCCTGCCGGGTGCGCATCCCGCCCACCGCCACCCTCACCCCGCCCATGCGCACTGCAAGCTCGACTGCAGCCAGCATAATCACGCGCACGCTCGCATCGGTAGTTACCACCGCCCGCACGCAGGTAACGCGGCTCGATGATAGGTGGCGTTCGCATCACGAAGCTGAATCGATGAGTCTCGTTGCCGGTTTCGACTGCAATCAAATGTTAGCTCTAAATTAGAATTATTTTTTTTTGATGTGAAGTAATGATAACGAAAAGACACTGACTACTGAACTGGAGGTAACTTTTCAAGCAATAAAAGATAGAAAATATTGCTGAAGATTGTTAATATTTTGACTCTACATTTGACTGTTTTGCATAACCACAAGAATTATGTAGTTCACTTTTGATTGAACCTATTTAATTATCCTAGACGCTCCAAAATAATAAAAGTTCTGATTGACTTTAGGACTTCGAAATATCCAAACTATTGCAGTTCAATTCGATGCATAGGAAAGTGATGTCGAACCACCCGTACCTACATTGTTTTATTTTGATTTTTTTTACAGTTGTGTTGTTGAACAGAAAATACATACAAAATAAAACAGTGTGTCTAGGTTAAGCACCGCTATGGCACTGCTTTTCGTTTCGTTTCTTTACCTATAAGTTGCCTCATCATGTAGTGTAGAACCATCACAAGGGTAACTAACGCATGCATTTGTTTCATTCTTCAAAGTATGTTTAGCTAGTGTGAAGGAATGCTGTGCATTGAGAATTTAGACAGTGGAACACAGTTGAATGTGCAGCATTCTAAAATACAGAGTAGTTCTAGTCCTACTGATATACAGATTTTCATCAGGACAACATGCAGTTCTAGAGTCCATTTCATGCTAATGAAAAAAATCCTCAAGAGTGCCGACCGAAGCCAGTTAACTGTTCGAAAATCTGTATACCTTGGACGCTCTTTTATACCTAAACCCCGACGTATACTCTAGTTTCTAGCTGATCTAATCCGTAGGCAACTTCGATCTATCCGCTTTGTCAAAGCAAGCTTTATCAGTGTTGTCTACTGCCGGTCTTAAGTGAAACTCGTAGTGAACTGTATCTCTCCCGCAGAACACAACGGCGACGACGTCGAGTACGCTATGATAGTCGTCGACGAGAACAATTCGACGATCAACGAACTGGACTCTCCCTCTATGAAGGTAAGATTGTTTTTACTGATGAAAATGTTAGCCTTCCGTGTTGTGAACTTGAAGAACAAGCGCGCGCGGCGTTTTATTGTGTTGTATATGGAAATGCGTGTTAACAAGTTACTGCTCGCGATTGGTCCTTCAGACCATGCAACATGTTAGATGATTATGAACTAATTTGTAGACACACAATTAAACCCCATGTGCGCGTAAGAGTTACAACAACTGCCTGCATCGAGATTTCTAACAAATTTTTAAAGTTTTATAATTAAAAAGTCGTAGAATTGATTCGAAAGTAATCATTTCATCGCACATCTTTTCTCTCGTTCTTAAGTTTAGAAGCTTTTAACTCGAAGAGATGTTATACGATTTAGCGATTCTTTCTCGTAGTTAAGTATCCTCTTAGCATGTTCCGGATCTCCAATAGGTATGGCATTTTCGATAGACTAGTTTAAACTTTCGTATCTGTAGCATGTTGAAGTGTTCAAATTTGTTCTAGAATAGACGTAGGACCGATTCTGTAGTTCGATGCATGATCGTCAATTTTAAAAACCCAGTCGTCTTACGACCCATCCATTATTTTGTAATTGATTTGCTGTTTGAGTTGGTGTCGCTACAGAAATTAAGATGTGTACCTGATTTTCGGATGCTTTTTACATTCGTTTTTGTTTTGCTGTTGCCATAAAATATGATAGAAGGAGGCGGCAGAAGGGACAGACGGAGTCGCGAAAATTGAGACGAGCACTGACGAACTGAAGCCGGGCACGGAGAAGGCTGCGGAGCCGGCCCCCCCGGCCCCCGCCGCCCCCGCGGGCCAAACCTCCCCCTCCTCCGAAAAGGAGGAACCCCTATATAAATCCAGCCTTCGGGTGAAACAGCAGCCCAAGCCGAAGGTCAGTTGATGGACGAATGGCGGGAAAGGCCGGTCGCTGTGTCCCCTTCTATTAGAGTCTACGTCTCCTTTAAGATCCTCTGGGTCACTTCCGGTGTGGGTTTAGACATGAGAGCTGTGGCCATCCAAGTGTTACTTCTTTATACTTTTGAACAGTAAATGTGTGCACTGTAATGGTTACAAGTCTCATGAACCAACCTTGTCAGTCGGCATCAGATGAATTTTGGATGAAAAGTTTAAATTAAATGAGCATAAAGCATGGAGTTGCATAAACTTGGAGGTTGATCGCATTTTGTTTAGTCTTTTCATCCATGTCGATGCATTTGCGTGCTCACTGTAGAGATTTCTTTAGATGACTGAAGTTAGATCTCGAGTAACATTTTACAGAGTGAGAAAAAGGGAGAGATTTGGTTCTTAAAGAAGATAAGAGAGTAAACAAAATAGAGCTCGAACTTCAGTGTTAACAGACCCATTTTATTCTAAATCTAAAATACCTTTAACTTCTTGTTGTTTAGGTTTGAAAATTCTTTGTACTAAATGAATGTTATTGTCCTTTTGTAAGCCTCCAACCGCAAGGTCCAAAACATTGTCCGGGATAACGGTGTCAGTGGTCAATTTGGTTTGTACACATTGTTATGGACACACGTCTTAGCGCGAGCCTGCTGACTGGTCATGTAATCCTGGTATCGTGAAAGTAAAATATTCGATTAAATGTCAAGTTTAATTTGGTATTTTAAAAACAAAATAAAAATGGCTGACGTTTAAAAAGGGTCGGCCGCTTTTTGTGATTTTTATGAACACGATGAAAGTTTTACAATATCATTCAGCGAAAACACAAAAGTACACAAGCTTGCCACAACATTATGACAGTGTGTTACACAATGTTTTACGCAAACATAGGCTCTCACTTCTCACAAAGGTAATTTTCGTGTACATTATATGAATTATGTAAGTACCGATGATATGTACAAATGAAACTAGTAAATTAATTATTTGCACTGCACTAGTAACAACACTATTATGTACTTACTGAAATACCATTCAGTCACACTAGATACATGTATATACACAATATTAACACGTGTGTATAGGTCACGTAGTATAACAACCTTACTACAATTACACCCACAAGTAAATTTTTTGAGTGACGAAGATTTATTTTTGCTAAGGGCAAAGAAGATAGGTTCTATGGTGGGTCAGAAATCAATTGTTACGATGATACTTATTATAATTAGAGTATTTACATATTTACAAATCTATGTAAGGTTGTCATGCTCTAATATCTACAAATACTTAATCATAATTGTATTTTGCTCATTCATCACAATACATCAGTCAACTCGACTACAACTTATCTACTTGAAAATTTTGTACTCTTCGAAATATTGGTGACACGACAGTTTGTGTCCAGCCAGTTTGTTAAAAAATACACCTTTAAAATTGTTACAATCCATTCAAACAAAAACCCAGGTTAATGTAAGTAAAGATATCTATTCAAAAAAGTAGACTTGGGTATAGTTACGTATATGTATGTAGTTTAAATTATGCATGTGACGTGTGCTCGCTTCTTCACCCTACCCGCATGCTGTTATTTTCCACTTAGCTCTTTAGAAACTTTCGCACTTTCACCCATTGTGTGTTGTTCTGGCTCATCATATTCCCGATTGTGATCCAGAAAAAAAATTAACGACTGCAGTGAAATTTTATCCAAAAAAGTATTTGTAAGTATCACTCGAATATTAGTTAAAAAATTGAGGCATTTTGTATCGATCACTCTTGCTACTATTAACAGAAATATAATCTGAATGAAATATACCTAAAGAAGAGAAAAAAATTTTTAAATGGTCTGTAAATTTTCAGACACTTTTAATTTTAAAAATTGATGCGAGCATCGCGGTCCAGAAAAATATACCTAAGCTTTAAAAGCAACAAAAGGTTCCTAGATTCTTTTTCAAAGTCTGTTAAAAGAGTAATCAAGCGGATTTGAACTCAGTCCACTTTCAACAGAGCGTGGATTCCATCGAGGACGCGGGCTCGTTTCATCTCAACTCGACGGAGACTACCAACAATGATCCAGAATCTTCCAGCGAAATCGCGCTCGACGACAACAAACACCCGGTACGTATGAGCTGCAGGAGGTTATCACTTTGAAATTATAGATATTCATTTCCAAAGACGCGTACGTTTTAGCAACCCATTGAGGATAGAACCTATAGAGTACTAATGTCATCTTGGTTGTTCGGAAATCATTTCGCAAAACAATTGAAGTGATCGCTGTGCTCTTATTGGCCGGTCCAAGATGGCGCGTAACGCTAGTGCCTTTTTCTCTGCGGTTATTGGCTCTGTACAGTTTCTGTGACAGTGACGGTGACGTTTAGTATGTTGAAATCAACAAACTATTTGCGGACCGGGGTTGCGAACATTGTTTCTCTATAGTTTCTATCCTCTATGTAGCAACCCAAACGCCATCTCGTTAAGGGAACTTTTACTAAAGACCGGACGCAGGAGCACAGCGAAATTCCAGCTTTGATCCTCTGCTGCACGAGCGCGACAGAGATAGATAGCAGCAGGTCAACGCTCAATTCTGTTGTGCTCCGCGATCGGCCTTTAGCTCCACCTCTTCGTCGAGGAAGAATTGCCGCCTGGCGCAGGTGTAACTCACGGCAACTAACTTATAGTGAAGTCTGCTGTCTCATAACCAAAGACTTCCAAATTCTCTTCGTTCGGTTTTCGGTCGCCAGATATATTCACTCTTACTATTTGAAAAACTGCATCAAATTCCGTTGTGTAGTTGTAAATATCTAATCATACATAGGGACAGACAGCGGGAAACGACTTTGTAATAATAGTGACGATAGTCAAATGTTAGTAGGCGTAAAGAACTTTACCCGTCTTTTTTGCGTCTACTAGACGCTTGGGAAAGAAGAATGTGCAGCAGGAAACTTGACACGAAGAATTTATGCAAACAGAACGTATGGACAAATAGGGTATAAAACTGTAACTGATTACTTTGTAATAATTTCTTCATATTTTTTCCAGGTGAGCAACGATGAGTCCTGGACTGACGTGAACCTGAACGAAGACGGCGAGCGGGGGCCGGCCACGATAACCGGTCGGACGCGGGACCACGAGGGCAACATTCATGAAGGTAGCGTTGACTCCTGCAGAGTTATGAGGTCCTGGTATCAATAAGTTTTATATTATCAATGAAGCGAATGAGCATGAGATAGTTTTGCGTGATCAGAACGCGGTATCTCCTCATTGTTGACCTGCGCAACATCTGAATATTGTAGAAACGATTTGTGTTATTTCCAGATATAGAGAAACAGATTCATCAGAGAAACAGCGACGCCCACCACCACTTACAGCAGCGTCATCAGAATAGAAGTCTCCAGGTGGCACAGAGGCACTTACATCCGGTAATACGCGTTCCTTTATGTTTATGAGACCCTGGTTACTTTGCTGCCTAATTACAGTAACGTCATTAATTTAACACCCTTTTAGAGATAATAGGGAATGGATGATTTTTTTAGATATGCTTGATTATTTTTCTAATGATAGGAATAACCTTCCTTAATCACGGGACAAAGTATTAGATTTTTCCGATGCGCGATGTATTTTATAAAAATAAAAACATTTTACCCGCCCCTGATGCGGTACCATTACGGCTGATAAGACATTTTTTATAAGCCTGTTTAATTAAAAAAAAAACAGCTACTTTTATCTGTGGTACACAATGACGTTTGGAACTGACAGTGATGGATATGAAATGCCCCCATTCATGATAGCTCCGGAACGTGGGCCAGACCCACATCCAAACGGAGCGACGCCGGTAGTTTTAGGACAACTGGATTTATACTTAATACTATAAAATATAATAATATTATAAAATTAAATGACGTTCTGTTTAATTTGACATTAAAAAAATGTTTGCATATTTTCTAGCATTATTTTACGACAATTAACATATTTTAGGCTTAATTTTAGCATTGTGTTGGCAATACTGTTGAGAACTGAAGAGCCGGAGCGACGCCAGTCAATGGGCAAATCCAGTTGTCCTAAAACTACCGGCGTCGCTCCGTTTGGATGTGGGTCTGGCCCACGTTCCGGAGCTATCATGAATGGGGGGCATTTCTTATCCATCACTGTCAGTTCCAAACGTCATTGTGTACCACAGATAAAAGTAGCTGTTTTTTTTTAATTAAACAGGCTTATAAAAAATGTCTTATCAGCCGTAATGGTACCGATTCAGGGGCGGGTAAAATGTTTTTATTTTTATAAAATACATCGCGCATCGGAAAAATCTAATACTTTGTCCCGTGATTAAGGAAGGTTATTCCTATCATTAGAAAAATAATCAAGCATATCTAAAAAAATCATCCATTCCCTATTATGTCCTTCGAAAAACTACTAATAATGATACCACTAACGATAGATTTGTTTTACGCAATGAGTGGACAATTCATCTCTACCTCTTAATGTTTATGTGAACCTAGTAGCAACATATTACTAATTACCCATCTTTGCAATCTTGAGTTTGCAAAAATCGAATCGCACTCGCCTCCCAGATCCGTTTCATTTTTAACCTATCTTTGTCTCAGTGAGATCATAATGATGGTGATTTTCATTTCAGGATAATGAAACCTTAGCAGGCTTGAACGCCATGAACGCCACAATGTCCGCTGATGGAGTATCCCGAGAAGCGTCTCTCACACACAAGCTGGAGACAGCTCTGGGTCCAGTTTGCCCTTTGCTGAGGGAGATTATGCTGGATTTCGCACCTTTCCTATCGAAAACGCTTGTCGGCAGCCACGGACAAGAACTGTTAATGGAGGGTAAAGGTATACGGTTCTAAGCATGGTAGCTCTTTGATGCTTATTTTATCCTGGTATGTTACTAGGTTAATTATTTAATACTTCCTGCGGACTGCCTATTCCATTTATTATTTAATACTTCCTGCGGACTGCCTATTTCTCTCTGGTACTGGTCTACTGAACTATCGGTTGACTAAAAGTCTCTGCAGTCTATGGGAAGTCTTTTTCAACGTTAACTGTCGACTTAATACGGCAAGGTGCAAGTCACGCGCTATATGGTCTATACCTGTCTCTGTCTAATTAGAGCCTACTGGATGTGGTTAGAAGTTTTTTATTTTTATTTTTCTACCTTCATAGAAACTGAAAGAATTAAAAATAGTGCATGACAAAACCCTTGTCTTTCCAGCGTCTTAATTCCTTTACACCCCGCAGGTCTCCAAACCTTCAAGTCGAGCACGTCTGTGGTGGAACTGGTGATGCTGCTCTGCTCCCAGGAGTGGCAGAACTCTCTCCAGAAGCACGCCGGGCTGGCGTTCATAGAGCTGATCAACGAGGGTCGGCTGCTCTCCCACGCCATGAGGGACCACATCGTCAGGGTGGCCAATGAAGCTGAGTTCATACTCAACAGGATGCGAGCTGATGATGTACTGAAACACGCCGATTTTGAGGTGAGGATTCCTTATTCCACTGCAGCGGCAGGGAAACTTGTTTGCTTCCTGAGATTTTCCTTCCTTGTCAGGTTTTTAAGGGTTCTTTGACTTTTCTGCATCCTATTAGTGATACTGTAGATTTACTGAGTCTCAACACTCTCAACGCGCCTGTTCTGTGCGGAAAATGTCCCAGTAAATGTTGAAGCTGTCATTTCATTGCTTAGCAACTTAAGTCCTCCTCTAACCAAACTGTGCGAAAGAGACGACAGCCGCTTTCAACTTTAGACGCTCGTGCTACCAAGCTGATCAAAAGTCGCCTTCTCGTTTCCAGTCGCTATGCGCGCGAACGAGCAGCGAGCGCGGCGACGAGGAGCGAACGTGCGAACGGTTGATCGCCGCCGCGAGACGTCGCGACCACGCCGCCGCGGCGCGCCTGCTTGACAAACTGAGACACGCGCCCAGTGCCTCTGCTGCTGCTAGCGGGTGAGTAGTGTTGAGTACCAGGAAGACAGGAGTCAACAGAAGTGGACATAACACCGCACGCCGCCGCGGCCCTTCAGCTTTTAATAAACTGGCACGCGCCCAGCGCCTCTGCTACCGCTAGCGAGTGAGTGGGTACCAGGACGACAGGAGCGAACAGGAGTCGATATAAGAGCTGATCGCTGATCGCCACCACGGCGCCCCTATTTGAAGATAGGAGTCAACAGAAGTGGATATAATAGGATAGGATAGCCCTTCTGCTTGACAAATTGAGGCACGCGCCCAGCGCCTCTGCCACCGCTAGCGGCTGAGTGGTTACCAAGAATGCAGGAGTCAACAGAAGTGGATTTAAGAGCTGCTGATCGTTGACTCGATAAACTGAGGATTGCGTTTCTGTTGCACTTAGACTAGATAGAGTGTAAGCATTGAGTTACGGAAAAGTAGGACCAATCTTGTGTCCTGATCAGAGATGGCATGTGCAAAAGGTACAGATTGTTATTTTTTCTATTGGTAACATTTTGCGGTTTGCACATTTTGCTTCGCAGCAAACTTGTAAATATAGATTGTAGACACGCCTTTGGGATGAATTATTATTCCTCAAAATCAAAAGGAACATCCCCTTTTTTACATTTTAAAATATTGCATACTAGGATGCTTCTATACGTTTCTGGGGTTCTGGTAGTGATGGGAACTGGATCGTGTGAGTTCCCACGGTCTTTCTTTAAGCCCCGCCTTCAGTTTTTGTTGCGTTCAACGAAGTACCTGCTTTTTATGGGATGCAACCCTCTTCGATCCCTTTTCAAAATGCAAACTGCTATCCCTTTATGGCACCCTGGTATGCCTGAGAAACTCCAAGAAACTCAAGAAACAAAAATTTAACGTGGCGACAGATAAAAATAATACAACAAGGAATGTGCTGACCTCGTCCTCGTGTGTGTGATGTGCGTTGTACAAAGTTTGGGAATTTGCGAATTCATATCCGAGGAATGTCCATACAGTTGTTGATCAAATTGTCGCATTTCTAAAATAGACGAAAAAACCTTATCTTAGGATAATATTTCAAATAGTACTTGAGACTAACATTAACGATTTAACTCCAGGAGCACCGCGCAGTTCTGGCGCTTAGACTCGTGGGAGGACGACGCGCGCCGGCGCCGGCGGCTGGTGCCCGACCCGCGCGGGCAGAGGCACGCCGCCGCCGCGCTCGCGCGCGCGCCCTCCGCGCCGCCGCCGCACGACGCCATACTGCAGGTCAGTTTAATGTCGCGTTCAATACGAGATTCAACGGGCACAAACACAAACACAAGCATGAGAACGGGCTGTTCGACTGTTTGAATGTGCACGTGCGTGCGCTTGCCGTGAACGGGACGAGTGTCGGTTTTTTTTGGCACATTTCAAAGGATAAATGTGCTTGCGCCCGATTGCCTGTTCACACGCGCGCGATGCTTCAGTATCTCGTCCAATATCGAGGTCCATGGTGTCCGCCATGCTTGGCATCGACTGGCACCTCGCCACGCGTGTGTACAGCTTGTTTGGCGAGCCCGGCCCGCAGGGCTACTCGCCGTGCCGCTTGCCAGAATGCCCAGAATGCTTCCCGGGCTGCGTGGCATGCATGTAAACCTAGTATAAGCGTTCCACGATCAAATTTATTGGTAGTCTTTTTCTTTCTATGAAAGTCGGCGACATCGTACTATTAGACGGTTATGAAGCCCTGGTACACAACAGGCGTAAGAACGGCCACATACACTCAATTCTGTTCCGGAATTCCGTAAATACAACACACATACGAAATTTCGAGTGTATGTGGCCGACTTTAAAAACGGTGGCGGTATGAAATCACAATCACGCGTCGTAGACGCACCGTTATTGACACAAGCTGTGGACACTGCTTCTCAAAATACGTAGCCGCATCGTGACGTGCCGTCGCACGACGCCATACTGCAGGTCAGTACACAACACTAGTCCGAGTACCACACGCGACGCCAATAATGTGACACTTGAATTTGTACCGTGTGGTGCTGGGTTAGAATAGAACCTCCCCCTTTCTTCCCGTGGGTGTCGTAAGAGTCGACTCTGGGAAAGGGTTAGGGTTAGTGTATTGTGGGCGATGGGCTAGCAACCTGTCGCTGCAATATCACGTTTAAGAGGCAATATGCCGGGGGAGCGAATTGAAAAATAGGTATTTGCTAAATCTATTGCTGTCGCGCCGCGCCTACACAACCGCATTACGATGTGTGAGTGAAACTCTATGTTTACGTGCACGTTGTCCCGCGCGCCCCGCGCGGCAACAGCTAAGCGCGAAACACGGCGGCTCAGACACTATTTTTATATTTATTTTAGGCGTACCATTCCCAGCAAACCAATTACGTTGCAGAAAGTTTATCAGAATTTCAACTTCTAATGTCAGCCTTCGATAGCTCAGTTGGTTTAGCGGTGTCTCTAAACTTAATAGGTCGCAGGTTCAAATCCGGTTCGAAAGAGTTCTTTTTGTATTTTATTTTTATTTTTTCACCTATTTTTTACACCCCAAATTAGTTGTTAGACCTAATCATCTAATACCCTAATAATTATTTGCACTAATTTTCAAAGTGCGACACCAACGGAAAACAAACTGCTGATAGAAAATTAGGTTAGGCTATCTAGCAAATCTTAGAACTGCAAACTACTGCCATAAAAGTTTAGTAAGTTAGGTTAGAACTGGGACCCCCACAGAAAACAAACTCGGTTAGGTTTCATTTGTGACCACGAGTAGTGGACCGAGAGAGAATACATTCCACAAACTTATATCGAAATAGATACCGCGAGTTCCTGTATTTGTATGAGAACCAAGCGTCCCACCTTTTTTCTATCTACTTTGACATATAACCTGGTCAAGATAGACAATACAAATACAGAAAATTCCGACAAAGCCAAATCTCCGTAGAAAACTTAGTTTTACCATAAAGAGTAAAGTGTCAAAAGTCCCCATTGATCCCATGTGAGCATATGAGTGATCGGTTCGAACTGTGGCCTCTCAAGCAGAGGGTCGTGGGTTCAAACCCCGGGCTCGCACCTCTGAATTTTTCGGAATTTATGTGCGATATCGCATTTGATATTTATCACGAGCTTTTCGGTGAAGGAAAACATCGTGAGGAAACCTACACACAGCGACGAAGTAATTCAACGTTGTGTGTGAAGTTCCCAATCCGCACTGGGCCCGCGTGGGAGCTAAGCGAGTTATTCGGGTTCAAATGTCAAAATTTTTGGTTTTTTGGATTTTTCTCGAAAACGGTAAGTTTTATCAAAAAGTACCTCAAAGCCAAGTTGTAGATCTCAAAATATTCTATAAAACGTTTTTTACAAGTTTTTCTCTAAAACCCACCATTTGCCAGATATTGTGCTCATAAGAATCACTTACGAAGTAGTGTATTTGGCGCATTTTTTTCAACGTAGTTTCTTCGGTAAGCCTATTCCACTAAACTTTATAACGTTATTTCCAGGAAAATTACTAATTTAATAGTATAAGACTATTGATATTGGGTATGGGGTTAAACTGTCGTTCTATAATCGATAGAAATATTGAACAGCAGATGCCAATAATGACTATCCCGTCTTCCTCCAACATAGGCATCTGGTATTTAACATTTCTATCGAGTATAGAACGTCAGTTAGACCCCATAACCAATATCAACCATCTTCATACTATTAAATTAGTAATTTTCCTGAAAATAACGCCATAAATGTTAGTGGAATAAGCCTACCGGGAAACCACGTTAAGAAAAACGCGCCGAGTGCACTACCTCGTATAGTATGTGATGTTGACCGTGATTTTTATGAGCGCAATATCTGGCAAACGGTGGGTTTTAGAGAAAAACTAGTAAGAACCGTTTTATAGCATATTTTGAGATCTACAACTTGGCTTTGAGTTACTTTTTGATAAAACTCACCGTTTTCGAGAAAAACCCAAAAAACCAAAAATTTTGACATTTGAACCCGAATAACTCGCTTAGCTCACATGGGATAAATGGGGACTTTTGACACTTTATTCTTTATGGTAAAACTGAGGTTTCTACGGAGATTTGGCTTTGTCGGAATTTTATGTATTTGTCACTGTTTTTTAATGTCTATCTTGACCAGGTTAATAAGTCTGTGGTATATCCAGACTAGTATTTGGTAATTCCGACTCCAATTGTTTTGTTTTTCTTTAGGGCCAGTGAAATTAGGGCTAAGTTTTTTCGGGCTAATGGTGGGGAACCATTGTGATATTATGATTATTGGTTTGTATTGGAAAAGTTTAAAAACAAACTAACAAGTTCTATAACTACTAACAACTTTAAAATACAATGATCTGCTTATACATCCATTAAAGTAAACTTCGCGCAAACATTTCATCGTGACGACTGTGAAATATCGATATCCACGAACAGCACTACAGTATCGATAATATTATCGACCACGTGTCACTTCACTACGTGCATACACATCCCACCTCCCCAACCTCAACACCCCCGCAGAGTGCGATAGGGACAACTGCAGCTTGGACCGAAAATACCTATGAAAATTGCACAAAAACAACGCTCCGTAGTCCCCTGATTTCTTCTCCAAAAGTTAACCGATTTTAGTTTTTTTTTCACTAAAAGATAAAGAAATAGTATAGCTGTGTTCCTATGTTCTTCTATTTTGATATTATTGCGTCAAAATTGTTTTGTGGACGTTTGAATACAACGGTAAAAAATAACCAATTTTTCATGTTTTTGAAGGTTAATATCTCTCTTAATAATTAAATAAATAAAAAAATCAAAACATAGGAACATGCTAATATATCATTAGATTGTTGATGTAAAAAATCATTGTTCTACGGGTAATATCCAGCGAGGAATCAGGGGACTACGTTTCCATACAAAATATGACCGCTCCATTTCCTCTTAACCATCTGGTTACCCCGAATTTGCTAAACGTGGCACTGGATTTTTGAATTCATGTGCTCTGCCTACCCCTCATGGGAATACAGGCGTGAGAATATGTTATGTGTTATGTTATGTTGAATTTGAACCAAAAATGGAATGGAACGAGGCAGCGGAGCGGTGAGCGAGAGAGAAAATCCGTCAATAAAATTGCACAAAATCTCTACTCCTCTTTAGTGGATGCAGTTGTAGTGTATTTATCTTTTATCTCGCTCACCACTCCGCGGCTCGCACAGCGGTTATGTGATACCCCAGTATTGATCAGTGTCCATTGGATATGTACTCATTGTTAGTTTGTTATTGCAGGCTACAGAAGAGTTGCACGCACGCATAGCGGCGGGCGGGGCGGGGCGCGGCGCGCAGCTGCCCACGCCGGCCGCGGCGGAGCTCCTCGACGATGCTGAACTCCTGGTAGACGACAGAGAAATTGACGCTGATCTTACTGGTAATTTACCTCCGAGCTTTTTATTTAAAAATATCCCTGGTTGTTTCCTACAGCGATAAATTCAAGTTGCATTTGTGGAATGAGCAATGCAGTTTGAAGCTCCAAATGCATTGACAGCGGAACCGAAGCGCCATGTGCCGGTACTTTGTGCACCCTCTTTCGAATGATTTCCATTACAACCTATCGGTCACGCAACCGCGTCGCACTTCATATATTCGACGCCAGTGACACAGCGTCTGTGACCAAAAAACTCTTGCTGCCCGAGTCGAATGTTGGCAATAGCAAAATCATCGATAAAAGACGTAATTATTCGGCAAACAACTTGGCGCGATGTTAGGAAGAGAGTAAGATTACATTTTAAAAGTTAAAGATTGCAGTATAAAAAACTAAACTTAAGTAACCCTTATTCCGTACTACTTACATAGACAAAGGTTACATGGTCAAATCCAGAACAAGTACTAAGCCGTTTTGTTGCGTTTTCGAGAAGGCAAGGTAGCTTTAACTGCAGACATTCGCAAAATGTTTCCGCAGAGTAAAATTAGACCCGAAGACCGCGATGCTCAGCGTTTTAATTGGCTCAAGTAAAAATTACACAAAATATTACTAGGACAGCACAAAACCGCAGAGCTCTCCACAGGTCCGATGAACATCGGCACAAAGGCGCGGCTGGTGGCCAAATTACCGTTACCGTTTTGTTGCGTTTTCGAGAAGGCAAGGTAGCTTTAATGCCTTGATCACACGTACCGGCGAGAGAGTGTTCTCGGCCGAGTACTCGGTTCGTGTGAACTTGTTTCCGCAGAGCGTCTAGTGTAATGAAAACGATGGTGAATTCGATAACGATATCGTTTGCTAGTTATCACGGAATTGTATGGACCACGGCACACAGTGTTGCGGCAGTAGGAAAAAAACGAAAAAACAAAAATGTAGGTAGATCAAATACAAACATTATTTATTGAACTTATGTTAATAATGTATCATATTATGCCAAAAACGAGGATACTTTCTCACAGAAACATTGCTAAAACGCTTGTCAAAGTTTAACAATTTATTTCTGAGACGTTTAAGTGATTTCGAGTTGGGTGTTTCAAACTACGATTTTCGGATACAAACTATACTATTATTAAAATTGCAACATGGATTCTGTAGACCAAGGTATTGTCTTGTAAAAACGTTTTATCTAATTGAAATATTACAAACATTTTATAAAATACGGAATATTTAAATGCACAGCTTCAATACAGGAGGAAATTTTTCTTCTATAGACCTTTAAGTATAATATTCCACTTCGTGCCGCCATAAAATGTTAGTGACAGTGAAGTATTTACCTTATATTACTGGAATATAAAACGCAAAGTTGCAACTTTTTGCAAACTTTGACTGTAATAATAATTGTTTACCGCAGGGCATATTGTTGAAGGAGCTTGTAGCGGTTATATTTCGAAATCCATCGAAAACTTTGGACAGAAAATGCACAAATTTATTAGAATTTGTAAAACAGAAGCTAAATTACCCGCCAACATACCAAAATTAAGTAAAAGGAAAGGTTTCGACTTCCGTCCATCTTCCGTCTGTCCGTCTGTCTACGGGCTGTATCTCACGAACCGTGAAAGCTAGAGAGTTGAAATTTTCACAGATGATGTATTTCTGTTGCCGCTATAACAACAAATACTAAAATAATAATAATTATAATAATTAAGGGGGGCTCCCATAGAAAAAACGTGTTTTTTTTTGCTGTTTTGGGTCTATTTAAATAACTGTAACAGGTAAATACTTGATATGGTCACATAATATTTAATTAAATATTTACTTTAAAAGAAAGTAATTAAATTAAAATAAAATTAGTATTTAAGGGGGGCTCCCATACAAAAAAACCTGATTTTTTGTTGTTGTTTTGTCCGACTCGCACATGGCCGGTTTTTTTATGTATAATTCTTCATTCTGTACCATATAAAGATAATTAGTCAACAATAAACCTTAAAAATAATTTCGTCCCCTACCTACTATGGAGCCGCAACACTGTGCGGCAGTTGTGCAAACGTTCCGCTGGCGGCGCTGTCACAGTTTCCATACGATTTTGCGATAATTCGCAAACGAAATCGTTATCGAGTCCATAATCGTTTTCAATACACTAGACGTACAGATTAAAATTAGACCCGAAGACCGCGATGCTCAGCGTTTTAATTGGCTCAAGTAAAAATTACACAAAATATTACTAGGACAGCACAAAACCGCAGAGCTCTCCACAGGTCCGGTGAACATCGGCACAAAGGCGCGGCTGGTGGCCAAATTACCGTTACCGTTTTGTTGCGTTTTCGAGAAGGCAAGGTAGCTTTAACTGCAGACATTCGCGAAATGTTTCCGCAGATTAAAATTAGACCCGAAGACCGCGATGCTCAGCGTTTTAATTGGCTCAAGTCAAGTACAATGAGTAAAAAATTATACGAAATTACTAGGACAGCATAAAACCGCAGAGCTCTCCACAGGTCCGGTGAACATCAGCAACATCACGAAGGCGCGGCTAGTGGCCAAATTACCGTTACCGTATCTTAGTCAAGTTCAATAACTAAAATTACACAAAATAACTAGGACATCATAAAACCGCAGAGCTCTCCAAAGCTCCTGTGAACATCAGCACAAAGGCACGGCTGGTGGCCAAATTACTGTTACCGTTTTGTTGCGTTTTCGAGAAGGCAAGGTAGGTTTAACTGCAGACATTCGCGAAATGTTTCCGCAGATTAAAATTAGATCCGAAGACCGCGATGCTCAGCGTTTTAATTGGCTCAAGTAAAAATTACACAAAATATTACTAGGACATCATAAAACCGCAGAACTCTCCACAGGTCCGGTGAACATCAGCACAAAGGCGCGGCTGGTGGCCTAATTACCGTTACCGTTTGGTTGCGTTTTCGAGAAGGCAAGGTAGCTTTAACTGCAGCGCGAATGCTTAGCGTTTTAATTGGCTCAAGTCAAGTACAATGAGTAAAAAATTACACAAAATTACTAGGACAGCATAAAACCGCAGAGCTCTCCACAGGTCCGGTGAACATCAGCACAAAGGCGCGGCTGGTGGCGCCCGGCCTCGTCGCTCCTGGTACTGTCTCGCTGACCTCCACCGAGCTGTACTTCGAAGTGGACGAGGAGGATCCCGAGTATAAGAAGATTGACCCAGAGGTAAGCAGTAATATTTTTATTTTATTCTTTTTATATAAATTTTGTCGCTTACATGTACGATAAATCGATAAATAACGAAAATTTAATTGCACAGTAAAAATCTTAATTCACGAACAGCGCCATCTAGTAGGTATGTTCATGTCTAACAGTGCGTTCAGCATTGGGTGTTGTACGAGCTGAGGTCGGTGGTTGAGTTGCGCGCTCCATGTGCAGTAGTAGTTCAAGAAGAGTTCAGTAGATGGCGTTAAACCAACTACTTTAAGTGTCCGTTTTTTTCGCAGCGACACCTGCTGAACTTTTCGATTATCTTTGAACTGAGTACATTTGTATCATAATTATTTCGATTTGATTGGTGAATGCGAACAAATTGACGCGTCACTTTTTGTTTTCAAGATTAAAAAAATAATTTGTTTCCATCCATTACTACCAAAATCTTCAATATAAAAAATGAACAGTGAAACTAGTGAATTATCTAACGTAAAAGGTGCTGTTGACATGAATACCATACTTGCTAAGTTGACGACATGATAAATTGATAACATAGTGATTTTGAAAATAGCAATGAATTATAGCTGAAGAATCATGTTTTACAAAACGAAGATTATGTTAACTCTGGTATTAGCGGCGATAGCTCGTAAACAGCTCGTAAGAGTCTATTAATAACCCGCCATTTGCATTACAACGCATTAACGAAATCCACACAATAAATTTCAAAATTTTATTGCTTTATAAAAAAAAAATAAGGTTTCGTTGGCTATTAAACAAATATTATAAATTACAGAGACAATCGCATGACAAAACTGCTTTCGAATAAGGCGCGACGCGCGCCTTTTGTTCGATAATTTATTAAGCTCTTGTGGATTCAAGGAGTAGTAAAATTGAAAATTATGATATCATCAACATACCCAAAAAGCCTAACCACCCTTTAAACTACGCTATAATACTCAACCTTACTCACTGTTCACAAATTCCAAAATTGCGTGCGTGTTGCCGCAGCGCATAGTGTTGTTCGTACTTGTGCCGGGTGGATATCGATACGGGTATCGCGCGTGATGCAGCGGGTAACCGAATATGAGGCACTTAGGTGCTCGAACAATGCGGCCCCGCGGCGAGGCGCCGGCAGGGCGGCGCACGCGCCGATGCGCACTTGTCGATAATTTTGTGTAAATGTAAATAGTGGGCGGTGGATATGTCACAGTGATTATTGTGTTTGATTGGTTTATTGTTTTTTTTGGGAGAGTATAGATGTCATGTTACATGTTTTTTTGTTTCTACATGTGTATTTTTATACTACATACATGGTAATTAATAAGTAACTGAAAAGACAATCCCTTAACGAGATACCTGCCAGTTAACCATTTGGCGATTGCCACGGCATGCGAAAAAAAAATTACTACAATAACGTAGAGCAAGGCTCTCTTGACATCTAGTGCGAATTTGAAAATTTAACGTTTATTATTTTGCCATTGTGTCTTCTTTCTTTGTTATAAAAATTGCAGGTGCTGTCACCTAAGATATGAATACACAGACAGCCCTGCAGCTAATTCCGATGGAATTCGCAAAAAATATATTCTTAGTGGCTACAAAGCTTGGAATATTTGATTTTGTCATGGTATTAAACGTGTGCTCTGCCTACTCGATTTGGGAATATAGGCATGATATGCATTCTTAGGTCGGTTATAATAGGTTAGTATGTTATAAAAAATACTTAGCTCAACCTTACCTACTTACCTACCTCAATTGTAAACCCCACGCCATCGTTCGGCTATGGCAATCAGTGCAATATTTTCACGCGAGACATTACAAGCCTTGAATCTCGGGGTTGCCATTTGTCTGACATTAAGGATGTCTACAGATGATAGTGACCGCTTACCATGAGATAACCCATTATCTTGTGCGTCTTCCTTGTGATATAAAAAAAGGTCTAATTTTAGAGTCCATGCAATTTTGCTTTACATAATTAACCAGTCTCATTCTGCGTACGTACATTTTTCAGTGTGCGTACATTTTTCGTTACTAAAAACTCGCGCGATTCCTTTTATCGACATCGACAGTCGATAACACAGCAATAGTATCGACATCGCCACCACATCACTCGGGGCGGCGTGTGGGGCATCTCGGGCTCGGACGGCGGGACAATGGCGCCCCGCCGCGCCGCCGCGGGCTGTACGGTTCAATCCAGCAGCCGGGCTAGCCTCCTAGCGTGTTCTGGTCTCCTGGTTAAGAAGTAACAAGAAAATCGAGCACTTCATTCTCCTGTACTTAGCACGGCAACACGTTCTAGTCGCGTCGCGCGCGGGAAACTCTACCCGTCACTTTCTGTCGTCTTTAGTAGAGAGTGACAGGTATAGTCTATGTCGCGCGTATCTCTACTCGTGCCCTGTCGTGCTAAAGTAACTGATTGAAGAAAATCAATACAACTATATAAGACTGATAGTAACACCGGCTAGGTTATAACTATAACATTCACGACTGTCAAATATGCTATTATATAGATACAGTCATGCAATCACGCCTGTGAGCTCAAATAGGGTAGGCAGAGCACACAAAACGATATGAGTATAGTATAGGTTATTGCAAATTAATACGTGTGTTATGAACAACAGACAGCTTAAGGTGATATCAGACGGTTCATTTTTCTTTCATTTTCGCCTTTCATTCGGTACTATTCACTCGAAATGACACGTCTGAACACGGAATGAAACAAAACTGTCGAATGAATTCACCAGTGAATCGATCCAGCAATGTTGGATTGTTAGATCGCTTCACTCGGCATCTTTCATTCGCACTCCGATGAACGACAAATGAATAGCCTGAACACCGAATGAACCGTTCACTCGGATTCGCCAAACTAAACTTATCCCAACTATCCCAAGACACGACTTCATTCGACACCATACTGTCGGAATAGATTAGTGAATGTTCATTTCTAGCTAAACAATCTGAACATGGAATGAAAGAAAAATGAAGCAATCACTCTGATGAACGTTCATCCGAGTGAACCGTCTGATATCACCTTTAAGGCGCGAGGCGAGTCGCGCGCGTGAGAGACCATAACTAGAAACGTCCAAAAATTACCCCGGGGAGTAACACACACGAACGTGTCAAGATATATACAATCGAACCAACTGATTCCTGACCCACCGCAGAACGTTGTCACAATAAACGTAATAAAGATTTCCTTTGTCAAGCAATGCAATGTCACTATGACGTTCAATGTGAATATGTTCTGTGGTGGGTCAGGAATCAATTGGTTCGATGGTATATTATTAAACTTATCCGGGATGATTTCAGTACTTAAGTTACTAATCAAAACAAGTACATAATCGTAGTTGTGTCTTTTGACTTGAGTCCTGTTTCGGGTGAAATTTGGTTTCAAATTGATGTATGTATCTGGTTCTACGGTTTAACCGTCTCAGTTACTAAGGAAATTGTGTGTATGACTCAAATCATAAGCGTGTCAGTTTTACTCAGAGCGGCTGCCATCTTTAATTAATTAAACTATAGTAGAGACTTTTAGGTACTTAAAAAAAGGTAAACAATGGCTTCCCATTGGTCCCATTTTAATTTCATCAAAATCTAACTAGTAGTTTTTGAATTATCCTTAAAAAAAAAAAAATGTATGGGCATTCGGGAATTTTAGTCCGAACTTACATTTGTACATACTTACATACCTACATACAGTCACGCCTGTATTCTTAAATGGGGTAGGCAGAGCACACAAAACGCTACATAGACAAAACTATGTCTATGTCTCGCTTCGTGGCCACTTCTAGCACATTTTTTGTAGGTTTTGAGTTAGCAGGTATGATAGTGACAGGTTGCTAGCCTCATAGCCTGTCGCCTAAAATTTACTTTAACCTAGGTCCTTAGTCGCCTCTTGCGATATACACGAAAGAAATGGAGAGTATTTTTATGTGTATTCGCTGATTACTCGAAGACGCTTGGACCGATTTGGAAAATTCTTTTTTTGTCTGAAAGGGTATAGTTTCCAGGTAGTCCGATTGTCAGCATATCTTGACCTGATGATGGAATATGAGGGAAATCGAGGGCAACCCTCAAATTTTATAGGCACAGGTAATGTTTTTAGTACATTTTTCAAAACTACACCAGTATTTACGCTTGGCTGTAAAAAAAATATGATTGAGCTGATGATGAAAGGTCAACTCCTTAATTTTTAGGAGTTAAAGGATAATTTTTTCGATACTGAATGCACCTGCAGACTGAAAATTATAGTTTCAGTAATTAGCCAGGCCTGCTGCTTCTCAAGCGTTGCATTTCTGCTAATGCTCGTTCATCGTGGGGTTTACTTAACAGTTTAGAGGGTTCTAAATCAGATAGAGCTATTCCTCCTAAAGCCTTGAATCTGCTGAGAGCTACGTATACGTATACCTACTTGACCTTTAGTAAATACGTACATAAACAGAAGTTTCCTTTCAGGATAAAGCTAATTTGAAGTCGGTTTTTTTTTGTTTAAAATTATTTTAAGTAGGTTTTGTGAACCTTTTTATCGTTACAATAAATAAATTAATATTTTGTAATTATTCTGGCTAATGAAATAATCCTATTCTTATGTCATGTGATGTAAAATTTCCGTGGATGGTCTACTCTCTTGGATCCACCGGTCCTCAGTAGAGTGCTATTTCAGAAAGCTATTTTTACCAGACTTCCAAGGATTCGCGTTATGTCATTATTGGTTCTTCAAACTCAACCGTTTGTTACATAAATGCCTATACATTTTTGAAATAGCTTGAGTGTTAAATAATCATTTGAAATATTATGTCGTCAAGTGAACGACAGATTGGCAGTGTACCCGCTCGGCCCCGGCGGGCCGGCCCGCTGGCGCCCGTGCCCCGCGCCGCCACGTTATTATCGACCTGTATCCCTGTATTATTTACTGCGACTAATTCAACCGATTTCGACGATTGTAAATTGAATTCGTAATGGGCTATTTTATTTGTTTATGCTAATGTACCGTTTTAATTAACCGTGTCGTGGTTATGGCCGCGGGAGAGGGACAAAAAATACATTCCGCCCGTAGTGTCGCCGCTGCGTCGATTTATTGGGGCATATATCATAATTAGTAGTTTTGATGTATGCTTTGTTAGTTTTTCGGTTGTGGTTTTTCTTCTTTTTCTGGGTGGCGTCCTGTCGTGTTTTGACTTTCTGATATGCATTGCTATTACTTGCTGTCTCTATAATTCTACATTACGGGCAAATGTTCGATGGCATTAGTTGATTTCACAGATTTTGAGTTCATATTTGTGAATTTGTTCCAAGTAATTATAGTTTCAGACTAATAACACCTCTTTATTTCTTCCGTAGATGTTGTAAGATGCGACTAAGGAAATAGATTTAGGTATATTTTAGGCAACAACCTACCTGTCACTATTTTACATCTTAACTAAAAACGTAAAATTATTCTGGAAGTGGCTACGTAGCGTTAGATACTCATGGGTTTATCTATGTTGTAGCATTTTTATGTGCTTTGCCTTTACCATTAGGGAATTACAGACATGATATATATGTATGTATGTATTGTATGTAATTACAACCGTTCTATATGCAAACAATTCTGGCCCGGCTTGATTATTTTATTGTACCTAGAACCCACTAGGCTTTACCACCTGGTGATTTCCACCGCTTATGCAAATATGATATCCTGGTATTAAGTTTGGAATTGCTAATTAAAAGTATTGCAGGCTTGGCTGCGGGACATTCGATTTGCAATAAAAAGTAAAACTTACAGTTCAAGTACAGATGCAATGTATCTAGTTACCTTTACGTCTGTACTGTTTAATAACGTGGCAATTATATTCAATTCCTTAAGGATTCGATGTTGTTTATCTACAGACTACACACATATCATGATCCCCCTTAAATGGGTTCAAAATCGCAGTCAATGACTAGATTTGCAATAGATTTTATTGTTATATGAAAATGCAAAGTAATGTTATCATCATGATATCGATATTTGTAACGGTTATTATTTCCCGTTTTATATTTCGAGCATTGTTCAAAACACATTAAAAATCAGCCAAGATCTGACATAATGTCTACGGTTATTATGATTTTATTGGATTTGTCGCCATTATTTTACGTTATTTGTTTGTACATCATTATTGTTAAAAAAATCTGTCATGGTTTAAGTATTTATTGTTTAATTGTTATTTACTTTTGAAACTACTTTTATTTCGAAACTACAACGAAATTTGCATCGCTCATTTCGCTAACACACGCTGGTTCTCTGGCTATGTGGCAGTTGCATAAAATACTCTCATATTTTAACAGCATTTACTCCTAGCTTCCAAATATTCCTGTCACTATCCTACTAGGATATCATAGCCGCGGAGAGCATCGCGCATTGTTCTCACGTCCGCGCTGAAGGAGGCCGCGTCATAAATAAACATATAAACGTCACTTTGACAGCTCCTGACTACCTGACACGTGTCATGACGGACTGACGCACGATTTGTAATTTCACTTCGGTTAAAACAAGACAACTTCAACTGTTAACATGTTAAAACAAGGTTTGATTTCCATTAATCGTTTTTAGGAAGACTTTTTTGTGTTGGTAATAAAAATAATACCGGCCTGTCGGTTTCTGCGTTATTTTTTGTAGATACTAAGCGATAATTTATTGTTTTGATTTTGACTAAATTGATAAGTGAATGTTTCGTTTTCTTGTTAAGTTTTTATGCCTTTTCATATTGGCAACACTTTAATACGCATGACGTATCTCTACTTGATCTCTACCTATACGTCACTTGTGTAAGTACGCACTTGGGCATGTTTCAGTTCACGTTGAATTATTTAGTTAAGTGTGTACATAAATTAAATTAGAAGTACACTGTACTTAGTATTACAACTTTTGGGGTTTTCCAATCCTAATAACATTAGAATTAGCTGAGAATAGCTAATTCTTCTTATATGATTTGCTCAACCTACATTTAAGTTTAAAATGCCTATCAATCTCAGCCCCTTTGCACCAGGACTCCAGAATCGACGAGAGATCTCGACTGTACGTGCAACTGCATTGATACAAATATGTGATAGGTAGTGATAGTGATGTGCGTATTCCAAACAGTCAGTCTCGTTAGCCGGCGCAGGAATTTAGGCGCCAGATGACAAGATAAGCCCGCCCTGCTGCGCGCGCGCCGGGCAGAGGATCTATATTCCACAGTGATGGGCGATATACTTACGATATTACACAAGACAGGGAGACTAAAGAAATATGTTTGAAGGAGAGAGAATAGAAATCAGAAATTTTACTTTAGTTCCATGTATATCTCGTCAATTATCTAACCAAACTGCGTCCAAGATAGATGCCTAAGTTTGCCTTTAACTATAGTGTAAGCTGTGCGTTTGAGGCTTTATATTTTCCGTAAGCAGTTCGAAGGAACGTAGAGAAGATTGAGAAATAAAGCAAGGTTCAAAGTGTCCGTTTTAAAATCTTACGTGACATATGTTTTCGTGTCGTATTGTGGTAAAAAAAAGAGTTCTACTCGTCATGATGTAATGGAAATTATAGCACGCACGAAATTGTCTCATATTTCCAACTTACACACATATGTGGTTACAGCTTGTATTTGACTTCAATGAAAAGAAATGTTTGCGAAGCGCTTGCGGTCAGTTTCTGAAATAAAATCGTACTTATTTATTTACCCTAGGTATGGTAAAGTGAAGTCTACTAAAGCGATATCCTGCTCTCATGGCTTTATTTTGTCTAGAGTAGAGCAGCTGATCGCATCATTGCCCTGTTCCCAGATATCATGTGTCGTTAAGTTTTTGTTATCCGACGCAGATTTTATCGCGGATCGCCGAGGTAAACGGACGATGGGAACAATGGGTAGAACGTCGGCTCTATGAGTTTCTGAGACGTCAGTTTAAACATTGTAAGTTATGTTCGTACCTACAACAGTAAAATGAGAAATGAGATCCTCTTTGTATTTGAATCGGACTTTTGCTAACTTTTGGCTGCCTTGAAAAAGTTGACCGAAAGGTTAGTTTTCATCTAAAAAATACTTTTTATTTTGAAAATTTAGCCGTTTCAGAACTACTTAAGACCAATTTTTTTTCAATACCAATATATCACAAAATACCCCTTAATTAGTCACCACACGCAATAGAGCGGGGCGATGCAGTTAAGCATAATTACCAGGGTTGCATACCAGAGCGAGAGTTTGTCAAACACGAATGGCATCCGGACTCCCGGGAGCGCCGTACAGTCTTAATTACCGGGCGGAACCTCCTAATTGATGCGCTGAAGAAAAAACTACGCGACTCATGTGTTCCTGGTTACTGCGGAGGAAGGAAGCGGGTCTGTTGGTCCCCTGTGGCCGCAAATGGTGCGTGGGACCGTTTTTGCAACACCTGTTTTGCTGTATCAGATAAACTTTAAATTTACGTGCTGTTTGGTATAGTTATTTTAGGCACACATTGTGAAACAACGATATTTCAACCTTCCCAACGTCTAAGAAGCCATAAACAGCCCTGTCATATGTTCACCAAAATTGCTAATAAACATTTCGTTGGTAACGTTTGACCTTAACATTAACAAAGTTTCCTATCGATCTGCGGGATCTAACTAAAAAACAAGAAACATCCCGACCGCAAAACTTCCGCCGAACACGCGACCAAGTTGCACTATTCCGCGAAATATGTAGCGACTTCATTATACACCCCACACACGCTATCCACAAAGTTAAACAGAAATTATTACCATGGATTCAGTGGGACCTGGATAATCTGGTGATGTAGCGAGCAAAGCCGGGGCCAATAATGTGTAATGTAACATTACGTGTAATTTTGCGCCAATAGTGCGGACGGCACACGAACTCAAAGCGAACGAGCACGTGAGCTTTGTGTTCGCACGAAAAACCGACAGCCTTTGGATCAACCCTGTGCACCGCGCGAGCGTTACATGTAATGGTAGTGACGTCCACACGTAGAGTTCGTGTTACATTACACGGTGTTTCTCAATTCACGTTACACTCGTCTGGACCCGGCTTAATGCAACGTGCAGTGCATCACTCTGTCACTCACCTTTGGCCGTGGCACGAGGGCGCCACGCTTCCAGACGCGGCTTTCAAAGGCCCGTATTAGAAATTAAACATCCTGTCTTACACCCCACCATGCATACGATACCACAATATTAAAAGCAATACCAATTCCAGCCTAGTCCCACGCAGTTAGCCGCCGACCCCCGCCGAATATTGATAAGTGCATTTACTGAGCCGTATTAAAATCGTTCGCTTATAACATCGGCGCCGACATTGCCTCACGTACCAGTGAGAACAAAAAGACAATGGACGATAAACAACCCGCCGCGTAATATCAAAATAAAGTCATCTCGGCACGTGATAAGAAAGCGAGCCGTGGACTTTAACACGATCAACGAAATATGCTAAATGTTCCTGGAAACGTATCACTGAATGCCAGAATAGCGGAGTTTTGTTCGTGTGAGATGTCTCTGCGTGTGTTTCTCACATTATTCGCTTGCAATACACCTATTGAAAGTCAAGTTACCAATGCTTGGTCAAGATAGTGCCAGTAATACAAAACACGATTTGCTTTTGTTTTCTGCCAAGTTTAGATATCCATTCATACCACCGTGAACAGGGATTATTGAGCCAGTTAACTATGTTTGTAACTTGGTCGTGTAATACTAATCCAATAGCTGACATCTAGTCGTTCACATCGGTCACTGATTACACGTCTAAATTGCGAACAGTGGCAAGTGGCTCAACAATCCCGGTTCGTGACTGTACATCACGCTTCTATTCCCAAATGGGAAAGGCAGAGCACAGCACATGAAGCACTACTTATACAAAACCATGTTTCGTAGCCATTTCTAGCATGTTTTTTAGGTTTCAAGTTAAGAGAGGCAATGGTGACAGGTTGCTAGCCAATCGCCTAAAATTTATCTTAGCATTTTACGACACCCGTGGAAGAAATGGAGAGGCGTTATTCTCAACTATACCACTGACCATACTTATTTAAATAATCCTTTAGACAACCGATTTACGATTAACAATTCCAATAATGCGCTTCTTACTCGTTTCAGACATTACTACTAGGTACTATACCTTATTTGTTTAGGTAGTTAAAACAATCTTGACGTGTCTTTTTATTTAAACGTACACTTTATAAATCGAAATCTTTACATTTTACAATTTAGGTATGAAAAAATAATTTACATTCATAATTGAATTGTATAGCGTAACGATTTTCATATTTAGACTGTGTATTTCAACAAAAAGACATGTCAAGATTGTTTACATTGTTTTAACTACCTAAACCAAGAATCTTATATACAATCTGGATATTGCACTAGTAATAAAATTTTGAAGCCCTGTTTTTTGACCTGGTTTGAACTTTACTGTTTCTTCTATCTCGTTTACTCTTTAGACGGGGTAGCCAAGTTCAGGTTTAATTTTCCCAAATAAAATTGCTTAATTCACAGTGCACTATATGTTACTACCAAATTTGGACGCACACAAGTTATAAAATGTGAAGTAAAAAAAATGTTAGCTTTACTTTGTTACTTGCTTGTTATTTCCGCGAATAGCCTACTGACAAAAACACATTTAAGTGATTTCAAATTACATCATTTTTCGTAAAATTTTACTAAAAGTTACGGTAATTATTGCAACGTAATATAGCAACACCATTTGCATATGTCAAACATTGTGATAGCCGCTGTCATGGAGTTATCGTTCGCTTCGAAAGTTTCCAACGGTTTTATGTATTATTTAAGCAGTATTCTGGAGATAATCATCATGAGTTGCATAGTTCGTAGTTGCAGAAATGTGTGGTATCCAGGATCAAGTGTATAATTTCACAGGCAAGCTATTAATTCCATTATTATTACTCAATCGATTACTTTTTTAACAGAAGCTTATTTCACGTATATCTCGTAACTATTTTATTAAATAGAGACAGATAAAATTAGTTTAAGCCTTTATTATCAGATTTAAGTTCTCATTTTTGGTGTTAGATAAGAGTAAGTACAAAAAATCTTGATTGTTAATGAACCATAAAAATATGAAGAAGAATGATTAGGGTAACCATGTTTTAGGTTAAATAAAACCCAATCGCGGAAGGTTTTACGATTTGCCTATGAAGTTAATGGTAATTATATGGAATGTACAGTTACAGTTACATATGAAAAGAACAAACTTATTTCTTATCTACACTAATATTATAAAGAGGAAAACTTTGTTTGTTTGTTTGTTTGTTTGTTTGGTTGTAATGAATAGGCTCAGTAACTACTGGACCGTTTTTAAAAATTCTTGCACCATTCGAAAGCCACATTATCCACGAGTAACATAGGCTAAATTTTATTTTGAAAAAAAGAGGATTCCGTAAAATATTTGGGTTTAGATACCTACATCTACACTAATATTATGAAGAGGAAAACTCAGGCTCAGAAACCTACGACCCCAAAATCCGAAATTTACGCGAACGAAGTCGCGGGCGGAAAGCTAGTTCTATTATACTTTTTTTGGATATAAGGATTAATTTTTTAGATAACATTTTACTTTTTTTACAGGAACCAAAGCAAGCCCACGTAAAGAAAGTCAATGAGTAGAATAGCAACTCCATATTACGATAGCTTTAGTTGTCAGTGATTTGCACGAATAAGATGGTAACCGTTTATTACGAAAATATTTCAAGCATATATATTTTCGGTAATGTAAATTTTGGCTTTAGGTAAAAATAAATGAATTATGACATACGTATACACATTATACACGCCCTTAAAATCACCATTAATTTGATATATAACTCGTTGATGAATTCTTTGTAGAACTAAAGATATAGAGTAGAATCGGTTTTTTATTTTTCCTGTAAAATTTTATTTTTCCTATTACCATTTTATTCCCCGGGGGCGACAATTTTACGAAATTTAATAATTCTTAAGAGACGAACTTTTTTTAGTTGATTCACTTGCTTGTTTTTATGATCTTTCTTATGTTCGTAAATAGCTTTAGAATAAAACTAATCATGATTCTCACCTAACGTCCGAAAGTATTGTCACCGTAATGAAAGGGACAGCACATAACAGTGACGTCATTCAAGGTCAATTTTTTGTGCTTCACTTTTTTCTTCTATATGCAACCTCCAGTTTGAGTATAAGCTTCTTGACCTAAACAGTTAAGGTATAAGTCTATCTAGTGTCATAGATAGGAATGACGAAGGAATGGTAACTTGACTTTCAATCGGTGTACAGCCAGCGAATAATGTGGGAAACGCAGGCATACATCTATCTAGCAATCTTAGTACAAAATCCGCAGAGGTCACCGTTGCTTGCGGGTCGGAAAGGCAATTTCGCCATGCGTGGTCCGGACGGGCCTCGGGCCGCGCGGCGGGTGGCGCCGGCTTGGCCACATGCCTACCTCTTGACAGCTCATGAAACCCGCGGAGCCTTGGTAGCTAGTCGAAGGCTTTCTGGAGAAATGGTGATATCAGATTTTTAAATTGAAATGTAATAAAATCAAGGTGCTGCGCAGACGACGAACAATCCGTGACGCACTTTTTAGTCTGTGAAAATAGAACCTATGAATCTATGATATAATAACGCACACGACGTGCAAAAAGTCTGGCGCACAATTCATACAATCCATGCAGACTTTTTGAGTTGCACCCGAAACTTTCTTACTTACTTCCAAAGATTCATCATCATCATTTCAGCCATAATACGTCCACTGCTGAACGTAGACCCTTTTGACTTCCATAAGTAGGATACCTGTTGAAAGCGACCTGCATCCAGTGTTTTCTGGCGACCTTTATCAAGTTGTCTGTCCATCTTGTAGGTGGACGTCCTACGCTGCGCTTGCTGGTCCATAGTCTCCACTCAAGCACTTTCCGACCCCATCAGCCATCTGCTCTTCGTGCAATGTTGCCTGCCAAAGATTACTTGATACAAATTAAAATGGAATTTTAATTGCTCATGTCAAACATCAAGAATTGGTTTAGCGATATCAAACCCAAGTAATTACAATGATACAAACCAAATGACTACCGTATTGATCGGGCCTCGTATCAATCAACAAATTTTAATGAGAGCCATCTCTTTGAAGGCACCAGGCAAGCATGAGCTACTTACAGTACGCGCTCATCTATTACGTCCGACGTTATCCTGCATTCTTTCGGCTCATTACTTATTATTAAAAGTAGCTACCGTTACAGCTCTGTTGCGCTTAGAAGGTACAGATATGTTCATGGTTTCCATGTACTGAATTTCTCAAGACGTGAATTAACTAACTCTATAATATTGACATTATTCTCAATAATGAGGCATTTGAAACTCAAGTAGTTATAATATAGGTAGGTAGATACGTTTTTGCAACACTAACGATGAAATAGCTGTCCTTGGTAGGTGCCTGATTAATGAAGTGTCTGTAAGTAGCGAACTTAACCTTTTCATATAGTAAATAGATGTCCTTGATGATTTATCAGATATACCTACTTACTGCATTATTCCATTACTGCATACTTCGATATTCCATTATAAGTAGGTAGGTGCACTTCATTTGATAAGGTCAGTGGTTCTGAGCGCCTGTGAAATAGACTGGGCCGTATGTTCCTGCAGACACCCAATTAAATAGGTTTTTTTAAATAAAGATCTCTAGCTGCCATTTAAAAAGAACTGGCTTGAAAAATAAAGAAAAAGTCCCGGCTTGAAAATAGGAAACCACGTCGTCAAATTGTCTCGGACTAGGCTAAATGCCAGAATGCGGCTAAAATTTTTAAAAAGAAAAGAGATAAAACAAATGACGACAATGCCAGTTCTGTCACTCGCCGTCTCTGCGCAATGCTTGTAATTGGTAATTTATATGTAAAACGGTGCGCGGGCGGCGTCCGTCAATCATAACGAGACTATACATAAATGCGAGATACAGCCTGTTACACACTTCTTATGCCCTGGTCCGTAAGATCAAAAATTGGTTTGTTGGTAGATATTGTTTTTGTGGTGTTCGTATTCGGTGCCGGCGATTAATACCGTCCAAATAAATAATAAATCGACTACCGGGGATTCGGCTGCGCGTACGCATGCGATTGAAGAATATGAACTCGCGCCCGACCGGGCGTGACTGATCTGCCGAAATATTTCGAGAATATCACCCCTCGCTTGAGATTTTGTTCTGTTTCTGGTTCATGCGATAACAGTGAACTGACTTTTTTTCCAATTCGGCATAAAACAAATGAGACAGCACAGAAACGACAGTTTAACACCGACGTGCATCAAGTATAAGATGCAATGTCCAAAGCTTCGATTTGTCAGTGAAAATTCCTAGCGTCGCGACACATCTACGGAACATACAACGCCGAACGTTCAGTTGAATACGCTCGCAGTGCTTTTCAAGCCGTTTGATGTCAGCTGGTGTCATAGACGCCTTGAAAAGCACTGCTAGCGTATCCAACCGAACGTTCGGCGCCGTACGTTTCGCAGACACTAAACCTTTAAAAACTGCTGATATTTGCCGCTCCAGTCATCGAGTGTTTCATTTTGACACCTACCGAAGATAAGTTAAGAACAATCACAACGATTCTTCCCTTCAACGATCCAAATAAACAGGTACGCACAGGTCTCGCGCGCTACTCGCCAATCAAACTTTACGACTTCGGAGTGTGCTGCAAACACGACATTTAAAAAAGCGTTGCCCCTCCAGCTCAACCGAGTTGGTCTGCAAATTGAAAACTTCACAGTCGACCCCATATATCAGCGCTAATTGTTATTTGGTAATTGGTCGTAAAGTAAATTCCCGGGCATTCACGCCAGGGCCAATAAAATGGACGCCATTTTTATAGTCCTCCGCCATAAAAGACCATCTCGTTAGTGTCCCTGCTGATGTTCCGACTTTACGACGGCGTCAACAATCAACAATCGACGTGTGCCCCTAGGAGTTCACATTGCTTGTGTGTTTCTAATCACATTGCTTGTCTGTTTCTAATGGAAAGGTTAATTTTAATTATGTAAAAGGCTCCTACGGTTATTTTTGTGCCATGTCGATAGGCTCTTGTTTATTCACAATTATGCACGGAATTAGAAGCGTCATCACGCATGTTTATATGCCTTCAGCTTTCAATGCTCGGTCGAGCTGTCGTTTTATCCCTGGGTTCTTAAAACCACCTTCCAGTTGCTTCATCAGATTAGCTTTTGCATTGTCACCTGATAAAACTCATGTTTGCAAAATTACTGCTCATTCGGGAATCCAAAGCTTCCAAGTTTTTACCGATTCCTTCATCTTATCTAGGTCTAGGATAACGGACAAAATACTGATCTGCAAAAAAAATCCTGCACCAAAAATATGAGTTTTAACTGAGACTTATTACTATACTCTTCAAGGCGCATTCCTATTTTTATGCCGGCAGGTGAGGCCGGCGCCGGCGCCTAAAATACGTCCCTCTCTGATCCTCAACGTTCGCCTAGCAGGCGCTTGTTGCCCGTAGATTGATTATTATTTGACGCCATTACAGTAGTATTGTTAGATATCTGACAGAGGGGTAACGATGCTTTGGAATGGAGTTTGCTTGAGCTACTAGCAGACCTACGTCGTTTTGTTCAAGTGTCTTCCTTTGCCAATTTCACAACCAATCCATATTAGTAGAGGATACCGCCATACAACGACCTACACCGAGCTGGTTAATGGATCAAACTAATTTTTTATGTAATTTAATATATAATGTATTGAAAAATCGCTTGTGCCCGATACTTTTGGACAAGGATTAGCTTAACCAACCCCAAGAAATGTAGGGTCGCTGTCTACTTAGGTCTAAAAATAGCAGTGAGTACTAACAGTCAGTTGCTTGAAATGCTTTATAGCCTTTTTTTTCTAACGTCGTATATATCGGTTGCAGAAACGGTTAGTTTGACTTTTGTGTGAAATACGTTTCTTAATGCGCCTCCATGTAAACATTTACGAGGTGCAAAAAATTCCCAAGTGTCGTGTCATGCATCATGTTTATAACTACCGCTCATATTTTTCACCATAAATTACAGTACAGACAAACAGACAGACGTACATTTATTAAGATGGGCGTACTCGTATACACCTTGCGCCGTCGTTAGCTTAGGGTTGTATAAAAACTTTGTCAAACGAATGTTGATTTTGTTTTTGTAATAAGGACGGTGTTAGTTCGTATGGTGGAAATTACTGGTTGTTTTAATTATGTATTATAAACAACTTTGATGCAAATTTTGACCTTAGAATTTGCGTACACGACAAAAACTTGTTTAGCTTTATTGTAGATGAATCCGTTCTGAAGTTCATTCAGACGCTCATTGAGATCATTCAAACCAAATGTCGCTACCATCTTCTGCTTTATCTTAGCTATCATTTTCTTTGAATTGAAACATTATCCATTAAGTTCATTTTGTTTGGATCCTCATTTTACTGCTGTGACAGTTGCTATGTAAGTACCTAACTAGGGTGTCCAGTTGTGACAACGCTGGTTGCGTGACAGTCAGGAGTCAATTTCAGTGGCTCCTTTCCTTTTATAAAACCTCGCGTCACTGAACAAGACCGTTGAAATTAGATAAGCATCGGATATCTATACATTATTCCTTATTTAGACTGTTTAAGTAACCCCATAAACATGGTTGATGAAAAACCGCATCTCATTAGTGACAGGAATTAGCATAAACGTGGGGCGGGTACCCGGCGCCCTGCATAATACAGGAGGTGGCAGATGGCCGGCAGTAGATATCGAAGCACAGGGTTCCGAACAGAAGGGTTGGAACAGTTAACTGTGCTAACTGCTTCACCAAGGTTATGCTGCCCTGGTATGTTTTTCGAAAATTTGCAAAGGCACAACGCCAAATCTTGGGATGGAGTTGGTACTTTTCTGGCGTTTTTTTAATTTTAATCAACCCTCACGTAGAAAAAAGTACTTATTTTGACAGTTTATCATTAACTTCTGAACGCGTGATCGTACAGATTTATTTGCTTAGAATACACATGGCGCCGTCGCCAGCACACGTTAGATCAGGTGTTCCCGCGGAGCGCATTAACCCGACCGCTCGCTTATTAATTTATTTACATATAGTTTTAAAACTTTCTTAGGAATGCCCGAGACTCGCCGCGGGGAATTCGGCTCGATTCTCGTTTTTTATTTGAACAAGCACAGTAAAATAAAGTAAAAAATTAAAAGTGGTTGCTTTGGCTGTATGATGGATGGCGCAGGCGCGGCGGGGGCGGGCCGGCCATTAAAAAACAATAAGCCATGCCGGCCAGTGTCCGCCACAATTTGTGTGCTGCGGCTCTCATCTCTATACCACTGCTGAGCGACCCAGGACCACCGATGCATCTCGAACTTTACCTGTAGACTCTTGAGTTGGTTTTCCTTCTGTAGGAACTTTGGAGGATCTATCCTAGTTTGGATAATGAAGATTGTTTTTGACGGGCGAATTGTTAATTTGTTTTTAATTGATGGCTGACACGTGTCTTGTTTGTTTCTTTGCTAAGCGTGGTAACGTTAGGTTTGTTTTTCAAAAGCTCTATGACCTTTTACACTTGCGATTTTGAGCAGTAAAATACAATTATATGTTTGAGAGAAAGCAAAATTTTAAAAATGCATTTTTCTGTTACAGGTAAGTGTTTTTTAACATAATGACATCGTAACTCCGACGCGAGCGATAAGTGCTTCGAAAGGTAAGTTTTTAAACATTTTAAACGCCTGAAATACACATACAAGAAAAAACAACGAAGACGTTACCGTCTTGCGCCCATTATCGTAAAAGTGACTTCTGGCGCATAAAGACAATGGGAATGCCATTCGCGGAAAACAATTGCCCGGGAAATAAAACGAAAAGTTGGACCATTAGCGAGTACAGAAATCACGTTGAACGACGATAATGTTTTAGTATATTGTACGTACTCTTAGCGTTAAATTATTTATGTTATAATATGTAAATGAAACTTCCTTTAAATGGAATTTTACAACGACATACTTACTTCAAAGAAGTAACCAGCCGGCTTAGCACGGCAGGCGTAGAGTTGCCCGCGAGATAGACTATACCTGTCACTGTCTAACTAGAGGTGCTAGGAAGTGACGGGTAGTCTATTCCGCGCGCGTAACGACTCGCGCGTGTTCCTGTGTTCAGCCTCTTACTACTATACTCTCTTAAACCGGAATACAGTCGAGGGAGATATTTTTCTTGTCATTTGAGAGTACCCGACTTTACTTTAAATAAGAAAGAAGGTACATACATAGATTTTTTGCAAACACGTCTATTCATATTCAGAAATACCTACTTCCTCCTTGTGTACTTTCTTGTCAGCAAACAGCTTCAGACCATTTCATTGATAATAATGCAAGGGGGACTGATGACTTGGTGCAAGTCGCGGGAAGCCGCTGGATGTGGGCAGCGCAGGACCGGTCATTGTGGAGATCCTTGGGGGAGGCCTATGTCCAGCAGTGGACGTCTGTCGGCTGATAATGATGATGATGATGATTGCATAATATGTTGGAGAGACGATGGAGTTTGGGTAATTCAATTATTTCGTTCATTGACTCCGTGGCAGTCTATGGAGGCATTTTGAAAACGGCACTTCACATATTTGTACAGATTTTATTAACTACATACTCGTATAGTAGTTTAATGACGCGCTTAGGTGGCCCTATGATTTACACTCGTTAGTATCTTCACAAAAGACAGACGGACGAACGGACGAATAGCGTCAGTTTTACAATAGGTACTCATATAATCACAATACATCTAGTTGTGTGCTGTTTTCTATCTATTCTTGTATTTTACTACCTAGTTAAAGAATTGTGCGATGTTTCGCAAAAATAACTGCCGTATTAAAGGATCTAATTTAACGCTTCATTGAGAAGGGGTGATTTAGAAAATATGGTTTAAAACTTTGAAAGTAATGAAATAATCTCCTCAGAGTGAGAATCAAATTATGACTTGTTATAAAATGTTACGCTTAAGAATTCTGAGTTGTAAAAGATTTGGTTTTAATATAGACCACTGCTAAATTTTAGTGGAATATTAGTAGTATTGCAATTAAAATTACGATTTAAAACATAGAAAATTAGATTTTTTTATTGAATCGATAACACAGAACAGAGATAAAGATGTGCCGAATAGTTTTTCAGATAACATCATAATCTCACTGCAAATAAATAAACTCGCGAGTTGATGTCACTACTGTAATTAGTACCTGCGCAGCCGGCAGTGATCCATAATCGCTGGCGTAGTGATGGCCAGTTTGCTAGATCGTGATCACTATAATCCCGCGGTCGCCTCGGAGGCTGTACGTCATGTGAAACGGGCCAGCTGATGCGGGCCGGTGCGGGCCCGATACGGCCGATTGGCGATTGGAGGCCGAATTTAATTTAACATATATACATATATAGCGCCCCAGCGCCACATACGTCGAATAGCCGAACTAATCGATCCTACATCGCGATAACGAAGTTTCGGCGAACAGTTGCATAAATACAACTTCCAACTTCCTCTCTGTGGACTTCGGTCCCCAGGCATAACATCTGCCTCTCCCACACATACATACATCACGCCTATGTTCCCAAATGGAGAAGGCAGAATACACGAAACGCTACATAGACAAAATCATGACTATTTCACGTTCATATTTAAAAGTACGTACGCGGGACTTAATCACGATTTAATTTACCTTCTCGACGTTTCGGCCCCGTTACAGCGACTGTGGTCACGAGCTGACTGAAGCAGAGCAAGACATTTGTTTCGCAGCCCGGGTTCTTCGAACTACCCGCACCTGAATCGTGATTAAGTCCCGCGTACATACTTATAAATATGAGTGAGAATCGCGAAAGTTTAAGTCATTATATTTCACGTTCCATGGCCACTTCTAGTATTTTTTTTAGGTTTTGAGTTGGCAGTTACAATAGTGACAGGTTGCTAGCCTGTCGCCTAAAATGTACCAAAACCTATAATATCCTTAGTCGCCTCTAACGACACCGCCAATATAGGATAATTAAAATTAGCTTAAATTCAAACACAACTTCACCTTTGGTTACAACCCGTCGTAGACCTAATAGAGTGGACTCTTGCACTAATTGGAGAAGGTCTAATCCGTGTTAATCCATGCTAATTCTCTTATTAACGCTCACTTGTTATGCCCTTAAGATTACCTGTTTCAATACGCAGCTCGATCTACTCATCTACTGCAGAAATAGGAAACACATCTACTGAAATATTTAAATGGCAATGGTTATCACAAAAGCAGATTTTCAAAATGGTACTTCCCTTTTCGCTTTATTCTTCAATCTCATATGATATGTCCATCATTCTCACAAACTCACAAATGCCTTTAAACTTCAATGTCCACCGTCCAATCGGGCCGGGGCTGTCGGGAGTGCTCCGGTGTATGATTACAGCTTACGTACCGCCGAGGGCCGGTCCGCGGCCACGCGCTACCATCTCCCTGTGTGGTCCTCGAGCTACGGTTTAGGTTAAACCTCTTGAAGTTATGATTTCCTGGTCGCCATTCCCTGAACTTTTTAGGGAAGACGCTAGATTTGAACAAGTTATCTCAGCTGAAAACATGACTGTTACGGTTGTGGATGGTTTGTTTTCATTAGAATCTACATCATAGGTTCAATAAATAAAATAAATATCACTGGACAATTTTTACACCAATCACCTAGTCCCAAAGTAGGCAATTTAATGCCTGTGTTATGGGTGCTAGACAACGGATAAACTTACTTATATATAGATAAACATCCAAGACTCGAAAGCAAACATTCGTATTCATCATACAAACATCTGCCCCAACCGGGGATCGAACCCGGGACCTTAAGCTTCACAGTCAGGTTCTCTAACCGCTGGGCTATCCGGCCGTCAATGATCAGATAAGTTGTTTATTTTGTACCTAAATTTTTGGAATTCATTTTAGATAACCAGACCTTTTCACTTCATGTTTTCTAAATCAAAAGGCAATAATGCCTAGTTTTAGTCTCTCGTTGTTCCCACCTAAATCTCTGTGGCTTCGATTACTGTACTACCATTTTTCACTTACTCGTCTTTTAAGGGAATGCTTATTACACAAGGTAAACTGATAAAAATAAAATATTGCGAGTGCTTAAATTAAATTTTCACTCAACGCGTTTTTGGTAAATTCACATAGCAATAACTCGTGACGGGCCATCGCCTGTGCCAATAAACAATAAACAACAATTTTCCCATGCATCTACAAATCTATCCGTGCATTTACCTGGTCATTTTAACCTTGGTACTAGGGTACTGGATCCCTTAAACACATCACCTGTAAGGTTGTCGGTTATAGTGGCGCTCTGATGCCCGAAAGGCATAAAGCGGTTGGATAATCCTCTATTTGTTCCCCTGTAAGGTTCTATTTTGTTCAAGGTAGGTGCACGGAGGTATCTTGGAAGGCATAACTAGTTGTCTGGGTGCGTATTAGCACTGCGCCTTCGTTGCTCTTTTTGGTTGCGCCTAATTGTAGGTTCTCTGCGCTCGGCATGAATACTGCACTCGTTAGTAGGGCTGCCTCAGTGTGACGGGAGATTTTTGGAATGAAGTCGTGGTTTTCTGTGGGGCAATGGGAAGCTTATGGAGGCAAGGTAAAATTAAAACAACTGCCAATTACTTTTATTTATCTAACGGATATATTAAGTTAGCTATGCTTGCAAGGCAGTAAGGAGTAGCAACCTCTACAGCTCACGGTGTATATTGAACGAGTAATCCAGCTGCGAATGTCATAATCGCTGAGATCTGTGGCCTATCGGGATTTTCTACTCGATTTCAATCTATCCTCAGATCCTAGTGGTTGCAGAGTGATCACAACCTTAATAAACTCGTACACAAATCAAACATTGACACACAACCAGCAATTACAAGCACCAGGGTCGCAGCACCGCGCAGGAGTTGCTCTGGGCTGGGCGGCGCGGGCGGTAATCTGTCGGCGCGGTGTGTGGCGGCCCTAACTCAGCGGGCCGCGCCAGCCACTGACGGCTTAAATTGAAAAATAAACATGCTGAGTGATGAGAAAACGAGCGGCTGACGGCTCGTACCAGCCTCGACATCCTTCGGCTCGCCCCTAAGTGAGGGAGACGTGGGTATGACACCATAGAGCAGCGTCTCTTTCTTCAGGCTTTGGGATTGATGCTTGGAGCAACCGTGGTAGACGGGCAGGTTGTTCACTCCTCGCGCGATGCAGAATTTGCACGGTTATTGAAAACAAAATATGGGTTTTGAGCGCGATCGCTCATAATTGCGGTCCGACGGGCGAGCGTTATTAAGTTTGGAAGGGTCGTTTAAAGGCCTTAAGAAAGACTGACAAGTGAATATTTACTGTATCGTTTGGGTTCAGACCGAAAGATTAGCCTTCAAGCGCCGATGTCTTGAAATATTAAGTTCGTAATGTTCAGTGAGTCAAGTTGTAATAACGTCAACACATTCCACCGATGCCAGTGAAAGATTAGTCTACTTCGATATGTTTCGCGATGCAAATATGCGATCCAATATTTGATGAAACTTGGCTATTGCATACACAATGACAAGTAAAATGCTCACATGCAAATATGGATGACTCAGAGCCTGTACTATGTGGCCTCCGAGCCTGCCCACACGCATCGATGCGGGATCAGCTTTAGTTAACTAAAATCCCTTAATTTACAGAGCATATTGACCAGTCTAAATTGGGAGTAGGGTAGTTGCCGCTGATAGTTCCACGATGTTAATATGTGTATCTATTTAAAAACCAAGGGCCGCTTCCAATTGCAACAGTTCCTTAAATTTCGATTTAAGACTTTGCAAGTGTGAGAAAGACATCTGTCGACTTTGAATCTTCATAGTTCCCATTAACCAGTTTCCGCATAAATAGATATCGAAAGAGCCTCAGAAACAGTCGAATGCAGTGATCATCTCTCCGAAAACGGAAAATGGCTGCCAAATTAAGCCACATATCTGTAACTCAACAAAGCCAAATAAAAGTAACGACTGCAGAGCACAGACTTATATCAAAATAGATACCGCGAGTTCCTGCATTTGTATGAAAACCAAGTGTACCACTTTTTCTCTATCTACTGTAACGTCACATGAGCGCTTTTGTGATGGGAATTGACAGTTCGAGTGAAACCGATTGAAAGCTGACGCCGCCTTATTCAAGTTGTCCTGTCTTTAGGCAGTTAAACCTAATCTAAGTGGTACAAAAATAAATGAAATCGCGTTGCCCTTTTGGCACGCGAAGTACAGTCACGAACCGGGATTGTAGAGCTACTTGCCACTGTTCGCAATTTAGACGTGTAATCAATGACCTATGAGCAGTGGCGTAGCTAGGTAACCAAGGGCCCTGGGGCAAATAAAAAAATGGGGCCCCACACCTATGTAAACTGATTATTGCGACGTAGCTAGCATGGGTGGCATAGAATTCGATATAGAAACGGTTCGAGGGCCCCCTGAGCTTGAGGGCCCCGGGGCACTGCCCCGCCTAGCCCCTTGGTAGCTACGCCACTGCCTATGAGACCGACTAGATGTCAGCAGTTGGATTAGTATTACGCGACCAAGTTACAAGCATAGCTAAGTGGCTCAACAATCCCTGTTCGCGATGGTACATTTGAGTTATCTATTTCGATGTAAGTCTGTGCTGCAGCCTTTTTAGCGATTAATAAATTAATGGCGGTGTCCGGCGGGGCAGGGTAAACAAAAGCAGGTCGTAAATCGGGGATATGAGGCGCCGCCGGCGCCGCCTGCGCGCGCGCACGCCGGCGAGAGGCGACTCTTTGCAATAATTCCTTTATCATTACTATAAGTTTGATCCTCTGTGGTTGCGGGCTTAGAATGAAACCTCCCAATTTTTACAAGCTTTAAAACTTCACTTTTGTATGATATAGTTATTATGTTTACAAATCTTGCGTTATGTTTACAAATTGAGCTGAAACTTGGTATACCTACGTAACTTGGATGACAATACAATTTTCCGATAGTGGACTTCTGGTGGCCCAGCCGGGACTGTTTCCAATGGAGGGAACTCTTCAACTGTTGGTCTGATTGACTTGAAATCTGGTGCACATATCTAATCTACGGTGGATGACAATGTGCAGTTGGCAAAAAGTACAGTCAGCAAAAAAGCTTGTATCTCAAATGTTATTTTTGTTGGTAAGCTTATTCTTCCGCGGATATCGTAAGAAGCGAGTTAGGAAATAAGTTATGCTTTAGACGACATTTACCTCTTAAATATCTTAAAATTTTCAGCAAATTTTTGGCAGTTGATTTCAGTCGCGTATATTCGAGCGCTGGTTAAAATATTTACTTTAATCCTAAAAATAGGTATGCTTAGAGTAGCTACAAAACATGGAATTGTCATGATTTTCTCCAGTGATATAATTAAACCCTTATGTCCTATTTTGATCACCAATATCAAACGAACCACATGAAAATAACAAAAGTAATAATTTCGGCAATGTAAACAGTTTTCTATATCTGTTGGAAGTTCTATTTTTTCTCATTTCTCATTTAGTTTGACCGGAATCGAGAGTGATTCCTTACCCTAGCCAACATGAGTCAGAAACAGAAACAAAACAGCAGTAGGTATACTTAACTTGAAGGCCGCTGAGACACGCGAGCAGCCTTACCTGGGGGTCGTTGACCCGCGTAGGTATCGTGCATTTAAAGTGCACTCGGCTAAGAGCACCTTATCAGGCGTCCCCGAACAGTGATAAATGCTCTGCGCTGGTTATGCTCGCCTGGTACTCGAGGCTGGGGTTCCGTTGATAATTAGTGCGAAATAATTAATTTCCTGTGTGGTTGGGGGTAGTAACACGTCTCCATTTCTTCCGTGGATGTCGTAGCGACGAGGGATATAGGTTTATTTACGCTTTAGGCGACAGGCTAACAACCTGTCACTATAATATCTCTTCCATCTGTTTTCAACCTAAAATTATGCTAGAAGTGGCTATTACACGTGAAATAGACATGGTTTTGTCAATGTCACGTTCCGCGTGCTCTAACTATCTACCCCGTTTGGGAACACGGTCGTGATTGTTATGCTATGTATGTAATTAACTGACAGTTACATTGTACGTCTTTAATCGGTTTACACCAATGAGGGAAGATCACCCATATCTGAGTATTTTCATTTTGCAATCACTGGGTACTTGCTATAACACGTACACATACGTATATTACGTATTACACTATAATGACGCCGCCACCTCTCCATTCCCACCCACAAATGAGAATGGCGATTATTTTCCCAAAATCTTTTTTTCTAATAGCAATTTTTCCATTCGCATTTTTTCCCAAATTACTTTTTACCCAGTCTAGTTTTTTACTAAAGCTTATTTTCAAAGTAGCATTTACAAGTACCTAAACCTACCTACGTTTCTGTATCGATTCTAACTGGGAAAAGATGCTACTTTGAAAATAAGCTTTAGTAAAAAACTAAACTGGGTAAAAAGAAATTTGGGAAAAAATGCGAATGGAAAAATTGCTATTAGAAAAAACGATTTTGGGAAAATAAATGCCATCCCCCTACAAATATAGCTTTTCTAGTAAAATGGCAGCCTCCGGTGTATCTTTCGCGTTGGTTTGGAAAATTAACCGTAAATTATATTTAATTTAAGTGAAGCCATAATACGTACAAAAGTCTCAAAAATACTGTCGAAGTAGAGCATCAACATTTTCATAAAACCGAAGACCCCAAACCCCGCCATTAGTATTGCTTGATCCGGCCGCTATCGACTCGCGCAGTTTATTCGCTGCGTGCGCGCAGATACGGGCTAAGAGCGACGATCCGTCCCGCGCCGAATGCGATTCCGCTGGCAAACGGGGAGGCTTACATGGCAAACACAGACATCAGAAATCAGTAGGTTAAGAGCAAAACGCGCGAGTGATAGCCTACCTGTCATTTTCTGATGTATCTAGTTAGTTACAGGTGTATTCTGTGATTGTCTTGATAGAATAACACTTCTCCAAAACAACTCCAACGAATAGCAGCATACCTAAATCGATTATCTTAGTCGCCTTTTACGACATCCATGGAAGAAATAGAGAGGCCTCTATTGTCAACCCGACACCACTCAGATAAGAGTTTTGCGCACAGACTTATATTGAAATAGATGACTCAAGTGTGTGTACTTCGCGTGCCAAAAGGGAGCTAAATTTTGTACCACTTAGATTAGGTTTAACTGCCTAGAGACAGAACAATTTGAATAAGGCGGCGTCACCTTTGAATCGGATTCACTCGGACTATCAATTCCCATCACTAAATCGCTCATGTGACGTTACAGTAGGTAGAAAAAAAGTGGCGCGCTTGGTTTTCATACAAATATAATGTGTGTTCAACACACTTGATTATTTGAAATGAAACAAAAACCGTTGGGTTGCTCTGTAAGGAGAAATTTTATTAAA